>JAVXUP010001952.1:0-173318 GCA_033070095.1 Escallonia herrerae | reverse complement strand
TAGTTCTTAGCCAGGACATTCCTTACCTGCACATGTCAATGTTGGTACTATTTCCTGTATCCTAGATATTTTTATTTCTGTTCTAGAAAAGGATTGTAGCCTAAGATGTTAATTTGGCGTTGGAGGCTTTCAGGTTACTGACTAATATATTTATTTTGACGAGGGGATTTCTAGTTTGGTTGTTGTACATTAGTTGATGGAAACTTATATGAATTAAGAAGCTAGCCATTATTGCTAGACCAATTTATAATATAGTATCGCCACCCCATAGTACAAGGAACTTGTTAACTTGTACTGTAGCAGAGTCTTCTCATCTGTAGTTGTCCTGTGGTAGTCAGGCAGCTATTGAAATTGCTCACAACCAAGTAAAACGCGATAGCATGAATCATATTGAGACTGGCCTCCTCTTCACAAGAAGCTAATGAAAGACGCGATTCAATTCTGAAGATCAGTAACCGGTGGTTCTTATGAAGGGTCTTAGAAGTAGGAATTCCATTCTCTTGTATCCAAGCTGGGCAAGAGAGAGATATGGCACCGACTTGACGGAGAATTTTGGCAATAGAGTGATTATGGGTGATACTATCGTTGATTTTTGCCGTTGGTATAGTATTTTTTGTGAGGATGATGAGAAGGATGTTCTGATTCTATCATTGCCCATACTCTCTCTCTCTCTCTCTCTCTCTCAATATTTTTGATTTTTTGATGGCGTGGAAGACCAGCAATGATATATGAGAATTTTGCTGCCTTTCCTTTACAAGCTTGTTCTGGGTTGAGTTTTAGTGCCTCAAAAAGTGAAATTATACGAGTGGGTGGTGTCTCTAATGAATATATTGGCTGAGGTATTTGGTTGTTGAGTAGGTTGCCTTTCTTACTTAGGCTCACCATTGGTGCTTCCTGCAAAAGTACTCCGTGCTGGGCCGTCTTGTAATTTCTGAATGAGAACTGGCTGGATGGAAGAGGCAATACCCCTTGAAAGATGAGCAATTATGCTGGCATTGGTCTCTAAGAGGTTGGAAATGTGGGAAAGGGTTGTTTGGTGGGAATGTGCAAAGGAGGAGAAAAGTATCATGATGTGAAATGGAAACGTGTCTGCATTCCTTTCAAACAAGGAGGTTTGGGCATTGAATGTTCGAGTTTTCTTTCTTTATCATTGCTTGGTAAATGGTTTCGAGGTACTGTGGAGGCAGGTTTTCGGAAAAGGGGGGGTTATGGACAAATTTGGGTAGGGAAGTCGGTGGGTGGCCACGAGTTTTGGGCTGATATTAGTAAGGGCTGGACTTCTTCCACAAGCACGTTCATTTCATGGTGGTAAACCATACCAGACTGAGTTTCTGCATGATCTTTGGTGCATGGAAGAAAAGCTGCAAGGCCTTTCCTGGGCTCAACAAATATTCAGTAGGTAAATTTTCTTGAGTTGCTGGCTTCCGGGGATAAGAATGTCCCTTGGAACCCTGGGTTGCAAGATTCGGAGGTGGAACCAATGGGGGTATTCCTGGGCAGAGTCTATGAGGTAAGTTGTGACATTTCCAATGAGGACAAGGTGATTAATAGAGGGGTGCTCGTTGGGACCTTTTTCTGTCGAGTCCTGCTATGGGTCGCTTTCCACTAGGCAACGCGATTTGGTCGACCTTGTGTTTTTTGAAGTGGATTTTCACCTTGGAGGCAGTGTTGAGTGCGGCTTTTATGGATGACAACCTGAGAAGTCCATAGGAAAGAGTTTTCATTAATGTTTAGCCAAAATGATGATGACAACGAGCGTGTGTGCTATTGCATCGCCCGTGACCAAGTGTATCCGGGGCTTGGATTTATCCCCTTTAGTACTTATTAATTTCTTGTGGATCCGTTCCCTGTACAAGAGGAAATTCGTTTCTTTGGCAAGTGACAATGTAATTTTTAGTGTCTACGGCAGGAGAGAAACAACGGGTTTTTGAAGTGGTGAGTTCCTTTTGGCGAAGCTTAAGTCGCATGTTTTCATATGCCTTAATGTGGCGAGTATTGTTTTTGTAATGCCCCCCGACTTTGGAAGCCGTTACTAAAATATAAAGTCCTAAAGCGAAATACATTCCACGAAATTTGCAATTACAACAAGGTATAAAGCAGAGCATCTAATCCATTAGCGACAAAAATATCTACATAAGATGAAAAAAATAATCCATCTTCTTCAAAATCCATCTAAATCTAAAACAAAGTAATAACCAAGGCAAACAACCATTACAAAATTCTAATTCCAAATATTACCCAAATCCAGGTAAAGTTCTGAAAATGAATTACATTATTCAATGACACTAAGAAAATAAATACTCTAATTCTCCAAGCTTGCCAAGCCTCTAGTCCCGTCTACTACTTGTGATAAGGGACAAACAACGAAGTAGGGGGTGAGCTCGAATAGCCCATTAAGGGGGAACAAATTCGAAATAATACTGAAAATTCTTAAGTCCAAAATAAAGCCAAAACTTGATGAACAAGTGACGATGATACAAATAAGTCAAAATAGATATGCGAAATGATCATTAAGCGGTCCAAAGGACCCAAATCGAACACAAGACCCGAAGTTACGAAACGCATACCGGCAGTGTAATAGCCGTTGTTATGAGAGCTATCCAAAAGTCACTAAAAGTGACTACAAAAGTTACTAAGCCACAAGATGACCATAAAAGTAACTACAAAAGCCACCACGTGATTGCAAAAGTTACTAACTAAAAAGTCACCGGAGTGACTACATAATTCTTATAGAGTCCCCCTTTGTGTAAAAGGAGTTGTTCTTCTAATGATCACATACCAAAACATAATAAATAGTTGATGAACATGTAGTGGTGTACGTTTAGCGACACATTCGAGTCTCTCAAAGCAATGTCATAGCAAGGGAATAAAATGACAGATAGAAGCAACTTCCATATTTAACTACCAAAATATTGAGGAAGAAAGAAGTATTAGGAAGTTACATGAGCACCCAGTGATGATAATAACTTGGGTCAAGAATCAAGATGAAGATAACAAAGAGAAGAACCAAGAGATCCTCTATGATAATACCTATGCAACTGAAAGAATGCACTAGTGCAACAAAAATCATGGTTGGTATCCAGCCAACCAAGTAGCCGAAAAAGGGCAATTTAAAACTAATGCCTAGAATACAAAATTGGTGGCAGTAAAAGGAAGGCATCATTAAAACGAATAGGGGGCCAACAGACTCAACTGTGAGCATGGGTTACTGATTCAAGACCACAAAAGAGTACTAAAACAGCAAGCATATTTACTTGAAACTAGACTACAAGGCTGTTAAGCAGAGGTGATTAGCATGGATAATAAAGAAAGAGGAACTGACTGAAGAACATAAGGTAGTTAACATGAAGGATTAAAGGGATTTGGGAAAATGACATGAAAAACAATTGCACTGGTGGTGTACGAAAGTACAAAATTCAGCAATAAGCAATAAGCTGTGTAAAGTGCTGTGGAAGTGCTTTGCAACCTGCTGGTGGAACAAGGTGAAAAGAACCAGCCATGAAGCAATAAACTGCATAACATGCTGGTGCACAAAAATGCCAAAAAGAAAAAAAAAAAAAAAGGAGCAATAAAGCCGTAACTTGTACATGCTGGTCAAGTAAAATAGATACGGTGGGCTGACAGTAATTCGCTTAATGGAAATGAAGGATTTATACACAAAAAAGCTAATAAACAGTACTTGAAGCATAGGAAGGTGTACACTGAAAGGACTTAGTGACTGGAAATGAAATACTATACATTACAAGGGTAATAACACAGCACTTGCAGCAAAGGAAGGAGTATGCTGGAAGGACTTAGTGAGGTAAACAAGGCATCACACATGGTCAATTCAGGGAGTAATTAAACTGGGCAAGAAATGAAGGACATTTGAGCTTGTTCTTAATCTTGGTGCTTTGAGTACTACCTATTTGGGATCTTTCCACTGTGAGCAAATCAAATCATTTTATGTATTTTGTAACCATGAGCCCCTTTGGAGGAATCTCATATTGGAAGGTCTTGCTGGTGGGTTTCCATTTAATGGGTCCTGGAAATCTACACATGTTAGTGCATACATGCCTAACTTGAAGTCTCTAGTATGGGGTCATTGAGTTTAAATGTATTCCAGAGCTAGTTTTGTGCCTATCTTGCAATGAATCCCGAATTGCGGCATCACAGTGTATGGCAGTGCTTGGGCACACCATACCCACCAAAAGGACTGCCCTAAGTTGTGTATCCTTCTAGCCGTGAACAGGTAACTAAATGAAATATAAATTCACACTGATTGAACCCGCAGTGTACAACTCTATAGAATTTACGGTCAACCTATGTAACAACCGGATTATGGGCATCAAAATTTGAACCAAATTTTGCTCAACAAGTCAATCGATATAAAACCCTCACCACAGCAAGAAATACGAAATTTCTTACCTTAATCAAGCTCTTTGGTAATGAAATCCACAAAGCACCACCTTTAGAATCTAAAGAGCTGCCCAACCCTTCTTCCCTGCTCTCTCAGCCCTAAAGGAAGAAGAAGCAGAAGAACCTAAGGTGCTGAAAATCTCAATCGTAATATAAAGGAAACCCTAATATGGAAAATTACCTAAAGACCCCTCCAACTTTAAGTACTTAATCAAAGTGCACCCAAAACTTTCTAAAATTATGAAAATGGCTCTAACTTTATTTCTTTAGTATTATTCTACTACTATAATAATCTCAATAAAATAATGGGATCCTACAGTTTCCAACGATGCCTTTTTTTCTTTTCTGGGCAGCTTTCCCTCTTGTATAGCTCGGTGAATGTGGGTTGATGCCCCTTGGTGCCTTCTGGTCACAGTTTATCATCAAAAAAAGAAAGTGCAAAGAGAAAGGTATCTGTTATAGTTAAGCATATCCATCATGCCATGCCATGCCATGGGAAATTCAATTCTGGTGTTCCTCGATTAAATTTTCCCGACAGCTATGTTACATGGACTTGGGTACGAGTGACCATGTCGGATACGTGTCTAATTGTCGAATTCGTCTAATTTTTAAAATCCAAGGCACAAGGACACGACAAAAAATTCCTATCTATTATTTATTCAGTTATTCCTTAGTCAACATGGTGTTGTATGGGACGCACATTGTTTTACTTAAAAACTTATTCATCTCAAAGCAATAACGAACTAAAACTGTAAGATAGGATTCGTAGTGCATATTCTATGAGCTGTGTCAGACACATATCCCATACCCATTTCCAATTGTCGAGGGTCGGGTACTTCATGCATTTTGAAGAGTCCATGTAAGATAGCCAAATGGATGTCATAATCAAAGGAGTTAACATGTAGGGATGACAATACATAGTTTATACACTTTTCCAAGTACTGTATAGGATGGTGTTTCGATTTTGCCCGTAGAATAGACTGAATAGTACGTTCGGTTATGTTTTGGTACCGTTTGGATGTTGTCGTGTTTTTTTATCTTAAATAATAAAATTTACAACACAAATGGTAAAAGACTAAATTCAATGCTCTGTACTTGCACGAGTTTTTCACTAAAAAGCTACTGTTCCTAATAAAGGTCTGTTCAATCAACATTATTTAATTCCCAGAGAAAGAACAAAAGGTTGTAGTTCAATGATACAGGTACAAATATCAAATATGAATTAATACCGTAAGTTAATAACTGAAGAACCATCTGTAAACTTGTCTCTCTCTGGAACCCATGTCATAGCAAGAGGATGCTTTCTAGATGGCCAGTTTGTAATTGCAGAAAGAGATCTGGAAAAGCGGGGGTATAGAAAGTGGCATAATAGTACAGCTTGGACTTGCTAGCTTCATAGAAGAGCCACCTTCCGAGCATCGCGCATCGATCATCCGGAGTGAGAGAGGAAGGGATGGGAGGGGGGACCTTTAATTTCGGCTGAAACGGAATGATACATAGCGAAATATAATTTTAATTGTTGTATGTACATATAACCTCTTGTACTTCGCTAGATTTCTAATAACCCCGCCATTGACACCAAAAAGAAGAAATAGGATCACATGTTTCGGCTTAGGCATGTTTGTTAATTTACACTGCACATCCTCACATCTGTTTAATTATGTTTACACCCCTTGCCTTGGATTTCGTTAAGGAATGACTTATTTAGCCTTTGAATGGAATATAGTCAGTCCAATTCATGCTATGCCTAGAAGGTATTTCTTGAGTTTCATCTACTTTGTAACATTTTTTTTCTTAAAAGTTGAAACTTAATAGATGGGGAAAGTGTTATCCAAACTCTAATGTGAAGGGTCTGAGTCCAAAATAATGGCCGATAGTGTAGTATTCCTCGTATAGAGGGGGTCTGAGTGTAACTTACCTTTGATTTTTGAAACCAATAAAACAACCCTAGAGAGGGGTGGGGGTGAATAGAGTTTTTGAAAATTAATGGGGAATTTAAACTAAGCACAATCACGAATCTCAATCAAACCAAGTAATACTTCAATGAAGATGCTAACTACACAATCTCAAGCAATTATAGAGTAATAAGTAAAGAGATTGAGTTAGAGATACTTGACAAGGATATTTACATGGTTCGGCTTGAACTACCCTCAAACCAACATCCACCTCTTCAAGGAAGTTCCTTGCAAGAGCACTAGAATCCACTAGCAACAATCTTCTTCCATGTCAAGATCAAAACCCTTACAACACTTGGTGATATCCCCACACCAAGCACAAGCCTTGAATCCACAAAGCTCACCCAAGACTTGACAGACCCAAGCCTTGATCACAATCCTTTTACAAAGATCAATTGTGTACAAAGAAACTCTCTTGAAAGGAAATGAGTACAAATGAAGCTCTAGTACAATAGAGCGATGAGAGAATTGATGACTTGAAGAATGCTCACTCTCAATCAAAGAATTCCTCACAAAGATGCTCTCTTTAATGAATGGAGGTTTAGAATATGGTTTCCATAGTGTATGATGAAGCCCCAAATCATTTTTATAGGGTGGATATCAAATATAGCCGTTATGGGAAGATTTGGCATGATTTTGGGCAAAACTAAGCGTTATTTCTCACCCAACGGTCAATAAAGTCGACTGCATTCCTTTATTGCCCATTTCTCGACTGTCTCGTGAAACCTGCTTTCTTATTTTGAGCATAACTTACTCTAGAAAAATCGGATTGAGGTGCCATTTTTTGCGTTAGAAAGCTAATGAAAAGTTTTATTAAGATATGAAAAGATTAGCACCAAAACATCTTTGAGAAAATCTGAGTGAGCTCCAAAGTTCATTCTTTTTCAAGAAACACACTTGTGTGAGAGGTTATGAACTCACATGCAATGCACAAGGTGTCCTAGGGTCATTTTAGGCCATAGTCATCAATCCAAGTATCAAACCAAGACTAGTTACATAATAGTAAAGACCAACCATAACTAATAGTAACTTAGCCTTTGCATTCTTTTTTGCTCTTTGACATTGGACTTGATGAAGCCTCTATAGAATGTCCACTATAGCTTTAAGTTTCTTTGACTTTAATCCATAAATCCAACTTCTCAAATGTGTCTTCATGAGTGTGTATGTATATACCTACTAAGAATATACTCAAAGCACACATTAGAACATAATCAATATGTAGTTATCATCAAAACAAGATGTAAGCCTAGGTTATCCAACCCTAGGGCTAACAATTTTGTTTTTGCAATTTTACTTACCATAGTTAGGGTGTCATTCACAACTGAAATTGTCCTGTTACTCCTTTACGTTTGGACAAACCGGCTGGATAGCTTATTTTTATTTGGCCATAGTAGAACTCTATTCTATAGTCAGTTGTTACAGAGAGGCCGTTCAAGGTTCAGGTTCTTATCTCGGGGCTTCGTTCTTAATATTTTGTACTTATAGCATCTCTATACTGTGCACATATGCACAAGTTCCTCATTTTGTTTAGAGTGTTGGTGTTGGATAATGAAGCTCTGACATACATGTTTCTTCATCGAGCTACTTTTTTTTTTTAATATCTATGTCCCTTTGTATTGCAGGTTGTGGTGGTGGACCTTGAGCACAATCGCATTACTACATCGGAGGATATTCCTACTATACCGGAGCCTGAATATAGTTACTTGCGTTGTGAGATAATGAAGTTACTGTATCCAAATGTTGTGGGGATAGACCTCATGAAAGGCACTCCTGGAAGCTCATCTGAGCAATGTCCAAGTGGCAGCAAGCCCTGGGGACAAAATCATGACATGCACCTTAGGTGATACTTGGATGGCTCATGATTTTTTAATGAAGTACTCATTGGTTCTTACTTCCCAACACCCACTATTCTGAATGCATCTCACCTACTGTTTCAAGCATTCCCTTATTCTTATTCACATTTGATTACTATGACCACTATCTTGGAGGTTTGCAGTTGTAAAGTTGATGGCTTATACGTTAAAGTTACTTGATAATGTTTGTTTGTCATGATTTTTGGTTAAACTGGACGATATTGTGTAATTAACTTTAACAAATGGATATGCAAGCACCAACCAAATCTTTAGATATGCTAAAGGAGGAGTTCTGAGGGTGAAGTAAACATTGGATGGGTAAGAAGTACCTAAGAAAGACATCTGCAGGTACCTTGGATCTAAGTGCAGGTGGAAGAGATTGAAGAGGATGTTGCCCATAGGATAAGAACAGGTTGGTCAAGGTGGAGTCTGCTTCACCAGTGTTATGTGATTGTAATTTTCTTCTCAAGGTGAAGGGCAAATATTATATGAAGGCAGTGAGGCCAGTAATGTTGTATATTCCAGACTGCTTGCCTAGAAATACCATAAAAAGACGACATGCAAATGCTTAGTTGGCTGAGTGGCCACAAACAAAGGAGGAAATAAGAAATGAGAAGTATACAGGAAAGTTGGGGTGGCATCAGTTATATCAAAGTACGTGTCTAGTTACCTTAATAAGAGAAGTTTTCTGTGCCAAGTTAATGGTGTAAGACGAGGTAGAGGCAGACTGAGTATAACATGGGAGAAGTAGTGACAAAAGATTTCATCGGTAAAATTTGTCAGATACTTGTGCTTCAATCTGAGAGAATAGAAGAGAAGGACGCGTGCGCCAACCGCACTAGCTTGAGACAAAGGCTCAGATGATGATGCTATGTATGCTTTATGCTCGAACGTGCTTCTAGGTAGCTATTGCTTTCTTGTCACACTGATTCGTATCTCATGGCTCTCTGAATACCCTTGGGTTTGAGTTTATCCAACCACAAACATTTGGATGTTTGTGTTGAATTGACATTATTTCCCTGATTTGTATCTCATGCCTCTCTGAATACCCTTGGTTTAGAGTTTAGCCAACCACAAACAGTTGGATGTTTGTGTTGAATTGACATTATTTCCCTGAATAGACCACATCGGGAAAAGTTGTTGAAGTATGTTGATGTTGCATTGATTTCCAGTATATTTTGAAGCCACAAACTGATTCCCTCTGTGAACTTGTCAGATAATGATATTTTGTGTTCTATTCAGACCGCTCTATGTTACTGTTTCTTTTCATTTATACTGAAGTACCTGTAACTTGGGCCCCTCTTTACATAACGAATTTTCGTCGCATTTATCTGCTGTTGGCTTAATAGGTCAAAGCATAAAATTTACTAAGCATATAACTATTACAGGATAGAACATGTGAAATACCTCTTTCTTACTGCTTCATTGTTTTTTTGGATGTACAGATTCATATTCCTGAAGTTTTTTGCATCACTTTTAGGTGGCTACCGGAATTTCATAGTATGAGTTTCTTACCTTGTTATCTTTACTCATATGATTAAACAGTAATGTTACTGCAATCATCTTTGGCTAAATGATTATACTGTCAGGAAAATACCGCAACACATGTCTTCAATAATCAGGCATTCTTGAAGAAGCGCTCTCGGTCAACCAATCAGCCACCGGATCCGATGGTGATGCTGTCTTCTCAACTTTGTGCAGTTTTATGACTAACTTGTAAACAACCATGTTAATTCCTTTTTGCACGAACATAATTAGTACTTTAACTACGCTCCCTATCAGCAATTTCTTTTCCTTTAAAGTTGAATGTCAAAATTCTGCAGAAAAATGTACGCGGGGGACTCCTGCTTTCTAAAATTAAAGCTTCCCAGTCACTTCTTGTAGCTTTGTATCTTAACTTCCTTGAACTCTGATGTTTTCTCATCTGGCTCTCTTCAACAGATAACACAGTTCATAGAGTCTCAAGGTTTCTTAGACTATTTGGAGAGGGGTCTGGGTTCTGAGGAAAACAGTAACAACCTTCTGGACAAGTTGCAAGATGCAATTGGAAGAGGCCAAAATCCTATGTCAGTCCTTCCTTCAGATTCACCAGAGCCTGAGATAATAACTATTTCAGATACTGGTGCGGGAATCTCAGGTACTCATGATGTCGCTTTTAAATTTGGGGGGTTGCCAGTTTAGCTTGAATTTTTTTTTTTAAAAAAAAAAAGAAGGAATCAGGACAGGTATGTTCCCTTTTAATCTTTAGATTCATCTTCCTTGTTTATCAGGATCAGGTGCCAAATATAGTTACGACAGGTTTCCTTCAAACATTAGAACAGAGGAACAAGAAGGGAAAAGAAAGCAGATCCTTGCAGCTGCAACTGGAGCTCTTGAATACTCTGCAAAACATACTCCTACGTATGTTTTATCTTTTGTAATTTATGCTGTACTCACTCCATCCCTAAATGAGTGTCCTCTTTGACTTGACACAGTTGTAGTAGAACTGCATGATTGCAATAACTGACAGTAAGAATCGGTTATATTTCATTGCATTGCTACCCCTAATAATGGTATTACTTGCAATACTTTTGTGTAGTTACCAATAAGTTCAGTTTTACTTCGAGGCGGTGCATTTGAACAAATGGTGTTAATGAGTGCATAACTATTCGAAGTGGATACTAATTTAGGGATGGAGGGAGTCTTAGTCATCCTATGTTACATAGCTGTAGAATGATTGTCGTACATGAGACTGCATGTTTCTCCACATTTTGCTTAAACCTTATTTTACTTATCCTCTTTGCCAGTTCACCTTCTGTGCTCGTGGGTAAAGACTCTAAAGATGAAAGTCTAAGTCCAAGGGAGAGGGCAGTAAGTTCCTTACACTTATCGTGACTGTAGTTGGTCAGTGACTGCATTTTGCCTTTTTTTTTTAAAGATGATTATAAATGTCTTGCAGGCTGAACGAGAGCGTATGGTGTTAGACATTAAAGTGAAGCTGCAGGTGAAAAGCCTTGGTTCTTTTTTTTTTGAAGCTTCTGGTGTAGTTAGTATTACTTATTGCATTCTTTGACTGTAGAAAGCTTTGCACTTGGTATCTCCCTAGTTTCTGGAGCACATTAACGGTTCCATATCGACATGCCTATGTGCATAGGGTTTGGTGGTCCCAGTCATATGGATGTTTCATCTTCAAGATTAGAATGACTATTGGTTTCTCGTTGTGTATATTGTATTGACTCTTGACAATAATATATGAATTCTAGTGATAAAGATGCATGTAGAGTTTAAAGAGACGTAATTAGAGTTGAAGTTAGACTCAGCTACCACCAAGCGCTGACTTACCAGAAGTGGAACTAATGACTGGTCTCGTTTTGCTCCAACTCTATTGTTTCCTCTTCTTAGGCTTCAGAAAGGGATTCATGAACAACATGAAGTACTGACAGCATAGGAAACAGTACAATAAATTGGTTGAGAATTCCAACTATCCTTAACTTTCAGGGTAGGAATAGGAATATCCAAATCATCAGAAGGGACAGTGGATGTTGTAGGTCAGGTGGAGGAACCAATGGTCTTGGAACGAACACGATCTCATCACTTGAGGCCATGGACAGTATGCCTAGGCACGTAACTTTGGAACATGAGTTAATGCTGAAAAGGAACTTTTATGTTGATACATGAAATGGAAAGCCGTCATTTAATTCTGATTCTGAAATAGAATTGTAGAAACAAGATGTGGAAGTAAAGAAAGAAACATCAGCAAATACAAAGTACTGATCCATCTGGACCATGGATCACATGCTGTTAAATTTATGCATCGGCTTATTGGTCATATATTGGAGGCTAACTAAGTATAGCCATACCCTGATTCACTTTATTAAATGATTCAAAGTTTCAAGTAACAAAGCTGTTGGCTAGTGGCAACATGATTCTGAAAACTCGATGATGGTCTTTGATGGCTGGATCTTAGTTGTATGGAGCGAAGGCGGCGGCGAGAGCGGCTTTGCTATGTAAATAGCTAGAGTGTGTTCTTAACTTTTTATGCAATTAACACTTTGTATTTCGCACATTATATGCATAATATATATACACA
The DNA here is from genome assembly GCA_033070095.1 of Escallonia herrerae. Lineage (NCBI taxonomy): Eukaryota > Viridiplantae > Streptophyta > Magnoliopsida > Escalloniales > Escalloniaceae > Escallonia > Escallonia herrerae. Next base: position 161,043 of record JAVXUP010001952.1, on the reverse strand, counting down.
CATACGAGGAGTTTATTTTTATGATATGGTGCCCAGCTGTTCTATGTTTTCGTTCAGCATAAAGTTCTTTGACTGCTAGACCCATCATATCACAGCCTGACGTTGCCACCCCATAGCCTTGTATATTTTTGACAAAAGGACTACGAAAGAACCACTCCCACATGCTTTCTGCCGCCCGGCGAAGTCACCAACTTTAGTAAATATTAGAACCAAGAACAGCTTGGCTTTGTCTTAGCCCAATGCCTGGCCGGCTTTGTCTTCCTCTTTCTTTCTGAATACACTAGACCTACATTAAAGGTGATCCATAAGAACCATCGTGCCAACAAGAGGGAAGAACCTGAGGCTACTAATGCTATCCCAACCCCCCTGGAATCCCGCTCTTAACAAGCTCCCAAGCTGCAGAAGCAAATTCGAGAATCTCAGGGAGATTCGTGGCCTACCTATGAGAAGATCACTTGTCTAGACGATGTTATCGGAGATTTCTTTTATTTACATATACGTACCTTTGTCATACATAGATGTTTATGTCAACGGACGAGGCTTGTTGGCCACTTGTATACTTCAATTTCGTAGCTGGATTAATGTCCTTGGGCACATATCCCTTTCTTGCTTGTTCTCTGTCGTACGTAATAAGTAGTAGAAATTTGAGTTTCTTCCGCTCTAGATTTTCTGTAGAATTTGTGGGAATTGTTGATGTTTTCTGCATTCAGAAACATACTTAAAGTCTTTGTGGCTCGTATGTTAACAGGTCTTGTGCCTTGCTGTGCTTTCAGGGTTTGTGGCTTCGTCTTTTAAAACTGGGAGCAACTGATGATCCTCTGTCATCATTTGAATATGGCACAATACTTGGTATGCTTTCAAAGATCGTCCTTCAGCGTTGTTTATGGGCAAAAATTTTGTAGTATCTGATACAAAATCTTCTGTTGTACAAAAGAGATGTAACTTGACTAGGATATTCTGTGGTTTTTCAGCTTTGATCGAGTCTGATGCTGAGGGAATTGGGGGCAGTGGTTTTGTTGAGTGCATTAGAGAGCACATTCATTCAGTATGTAGTCCCACAAATAGCATACATGGGGTTTGATGTTTCATGTACTGTTAGCTATGAGCTCACTTTACTAATTTTGTATTTTCAGGGATGGATCTGTCAATTGACTGAGGAGCAGTTTATTGCAGTGAAAGAACTGGTGTGTAGTGCTTTACGAACTTTTGACTGGACTTCCATTAGACAGATCCATAATAATGCTCGGATATCATATGAGCAGACTGCCTGAGTGCTGGCACAGTTTTTCTTTTTGGCTGCCGTTGAAATTAGAACTCTCCCTTAGAAGTGCTAGGGTTTCCTGTTCAAAAAAAGATTGACCCTTGAAAGTTTCAGAATGTAGACAATATAATGCCTGGGAATGCTCTCTGTATTATTTCTTTGAAAAATCTTGGTATGCACAATGTATGACAACTTAAATTTCCTTGTTTTAGTATAGTTCTACTGTGGCATTTTGGCGTTTTTAAAGTATATTCTCATCTCTTATTGTGTTTCATTTGGTGAATACTGCAGCTTAAAACCGCAATCACTCGTGCTACGTCTCGAAATGACATGACAACAGTTCGAGATGCCCTCGAAGTGTCTGCTGAAATGTACAAAAAGGACATGAATAATGTTTCAGACTATGTCCAACGCCATCTCCGTTCTCTTTCCATCTGGGAGGAGTTACGGTATGGGTTTATAGTACACTATGTCTAAGGATCCACCACAGAGTTGCTTTTTATGTTCGTGAAATATAGTAGTGGATTAATTATTGCCTTTTAGAGTTAATATGCTTGTCCAGAGAGAATTGTACCTGAGTTTCTCAACAAACAAAAGAGAAAAGGAGGAAAGTACATTATTGTTTCTGGCCTTTATTGTGCTCTGCACTCCTGTAGCATTAAGTTCTTAGTGGGTACCAGTTTTGACAAATAATTATTTTACCATTTTAAGAACAATTATGATAAGGTAGTGGTGCATATATTATTAAGAGAACATAAACCAAGATGAACAAATCCATATAACTGGCTGCTTTCAAGAAAAAAATCTTGGAAAGAAAAATATTGTGACACTAACTGAGAGAAAATTACAGGGTGAGGAAGTGTGTTTCTGGTTTTATTTGGAAAAAGGATCCTCTTTGCTGTTTGTTATTTGGTTCAACGTTCATGCGTCAGCATCCTTGCAATTCTGTAGTGATCTTGAGGAAAACTCATTCTTGTCAGTGTTTTTTTTCTGAGGGATTATGATTGAGCAAATTCAATTTGCAAAGCTTTTTGAATGTGCTGTAATCCTGTTATCCTTGCAATTGAAGAGTGTGCTCCTTTTGCAGTTTCTGGGAAGGGTACTTTGAATATCTAATGGAGCGCTTTTCAAGCAAGTAAGATTTCTTGTTAGCACTACATTATCTATTTAAGAGATTGAAATAATCTTTCTTCTTGGTAATGATTTCTCCACAAGCTACACCTTAATGCCCACTTCTTTTTGTGTGTGTGGTATATATCTTTTGTTGATTTCTTTGAAAGTTCATATAATTTGTATCCATGTTACAGTTGTTCCTTGCATTGCCTTCACTTTGGCTCATTTTCTACCTTCATTTACGAATCAACAAGGTTTTTTTATGAACTAAATGAATCTTTTAGCAAAAGAACACCAAGAAATAGGTTTTGACTGTGAACACGAAAGAACCACCACAACAAGCTGTACAACAGTTAAAGCCGTCTAAAATCTCTCAGTGGGATACCCTGGAAGCTTCAAAGTTTTCCTGAATCCAGCCAAAAATAGGACAAAAATGTGCCTTAAGTCTGGCTAAAGGCAAAAGCTCTCCTACATATCTCTTTCCGGTTACACTAGGACAAGCAAGGAGGTATTACTCCCAAAGCATCCCTCTTTGCCTGCAACGCTTTTAAAGTGATCCACTCCTTAAGAAATCTACTTTTTAAGTTCCTATTGAGGCGTAAATCCAACAAATACCCACCAAATTTTAAACCATATACCATGAATGATAACCAGGCATGGAAAAGGATATGGGGCAGACTCTCCATCTTTCTTTGAAAGAAAATACCAGTTGATATAGACCATGCCTCTTTTCCTTGAATTGCTACCATTTAGAATAACATTTCTTTCTGCTTCCCACGCATAACAGAAGACCCTGTTAAGGGAAGATTCCAGCTGCAATGATAGTAAAGCAGTAATATTGAAGAACTCATATGCTTGCCATTTCACAAAAATTGCACATACACACATAATTACATGTAGTATGCATACTTATGGTGTTTCTCTGTGTTTGTGTGTGTACGTTTACTATGGAAAGGATACTACAGTATCATCCATTCTCATGTCTACATGACTTCTATGTCAGGTCGGCTAATTATGCAGCATTGGTGACAACACAATTGCTTATATTGTCGACACACATGGTACTGTGATTTTCTTGCTTTATTCCAATTTCACCTCTTTCATCCTTAAGCTACCTGTGCCTCTATGTTCGCTGCTGATTCTTACTGTTTTGAAGGCTGGGTTGGGACTTCCTGACACTGATGCGTGGTATATGATTGAAACAATAGCAGGAAAGAACAACATTGGATACAAGCATCTTGTAAGTTATATTTTGTGATTTTGCTGTGGGTGTCTCAATGTAACGAGCACCTTATTCTTTCTAAACCTCTAGAGGAGTCGTGGAGTTTACCTTACTAAAAGCTGTTAAACTCTTGATTAAATCAGATAAAACTCAGGGGCTTTCTGTCACATATCCAGCAACTATGTGTCGGTTACTGGGGTATCTATTCTCTCAAGTCCCAATCTTTATCATCTTATGGATTGCCTTCTCCACATTCACAAGATGCGAAGGATGACAGTCAACAGCCTGCCGAAGCTTCTGGTGTGGGAAGGAGTTGGGTCCAGAGCATGTTTAGCAGGGATACCACATCAAGGGCAAACTCTTTCGGTCGTGTTCGCAAGTGGACTTCTGATAATGGCACTTTAAGTATATTTTTAGCTCTGAATGGACTTCTATAGTCATATATGTGTTCTTGCAGTCTCCTAATATATTTTCGTGCTTCTTTATCTTCTGAGATCAGCTGCAAATGAGAATGGTACTCCTCGTAAACTAGAGTTGTCTAATGCTGGGCAAAAGAAAATGCAAACCAACGTCCGTACACTTAGGGGTCATAGTGGTGCAGTTACTGCTCTACATTGTGTCACAAGAAGAGAAGTCTGGGACCTGGTAGGTGACCGTGAAGATGCAGGCTTCTTTATAAGCGGAAGTACAGACTGTTCGGTAAGCTACTTAATTGATACCGGTCAGTTTCCAGAATGCATAGCAAAAGATTCGTGCTTGGCAGTTCTTTCTTGCAGGGAAAATCTATTGGCATTCCTCTATTTGCTAATGGCACTCCTAGTGCATTCATTCATGCACAAGGTACAATCACGTGTAGTTGTACCTGGGGCATAAATGAGTGTGCATTTGAGTGCGATCACCCAGTCTTAAGACTTTGTAATGCTACCTAGTTGTCTTTTATTTTGGTTCTTTGTTTTTGTCCATGCTTATTTTTCATGTTAGGTGCATCTAGTTGCTTGGAGCGCCACAATTGCTGGCAAGAACGTGAATATCTTGGAAATAAGGCACTACGAATATATCAGTTGTTGGTTTCTAGCTCTTAGTTGCATGCCCTTCTCACATATTTCAAAGTGATTAGTCTTGTCTTTGTTGTAATGCTACCTATTTGTTTTCCTTTCCTTTGGTTCTTTGTTCTTATCCATGGTTATTTTCAAGTTAGGTTGATGCTTATTTTCAAGTAAGGCGCATATAGTTTCTTGGCCCCCCATAATTGTTGGCAAGCATGTGAATATCTGCAAAAAATGCACTATGATTTCTATCATCTTTGATTTCCTGCTCTTTTCACATATTTCAAAGTGATCAATTTTGTGTGCTGCAGCACTTGCTTGAAATAGTAATAATTACAACTTTTTGCTACAATCATGCAGGTAAAGATTTGGGATCCTAGTATTCGTGGTTCTGAACTCAGGGCAACTTTGAAAGGACATACTAGGTAGTTTGATGCACATCCTAGAAAAAGTATATAAATCTTAGAACAGTAGTTCTTCGGTTATGCTTTTTTGCCCTCTTCTATTTCAGTTAAACTTTTGATATGGTGCAGGACTGTCAGGGCAATAAGTTCTGATCGAGGGAAGATTGTATCAGGATCTGACGACAAGTTCGTGCTTGTATGGGACAAACAGACAACCCAACTCCTTGAAGAGCTGAAAGGCCATGATTCACAGGTAAATAAAGCGTATATGGTACCAGAAGCATATCTTGGTCTATAAGTTTGTTTATGGTTCATTATATGCTTAATAATCACAATAAGGTAAAAATCACACGCGTGTCAAGTATTTGGTTCTGCAATGAATATGTTTGACTTCCATGATTACAATCATTTAGATAAGTACGGCAAGCCTGTAACTCACGGTATGTCTATAGAATGTTGCGGGGCAATGGACTTTGGTTGCATGTCAAATCCTCTTTAAAAGCTTTCATGCAACTTTGTTGGTTGTATTTCCAGGATTTGATGAGGTTGCGTAGTAGATTAAGTTTGCGCTCAAATTTGCCAAATTTTATGCATTGCGTAATCCAAAGGAGTCCATTTCTTTTTGTCATTTTTGATTTTTTGCAAGTAAATGTACATTTCTGACCTCCAATAAATGTATGTATTATTTCTTTATCGGGGATGTTACGATGTTGGAACGTTTTGAATTTTGATTGGTGAAAAACATGAAGTCTAGCCTCTAAATTGCTCTTTCAGGTGTGCTTGTGTTGGGGTGTGTGTGTGTGCGCGAGCGCGCTCGTGTTTTAGTCAATGAAACCACATTTCCTTGCTTTTGAACAATCTATGCACTGAAATTATACACTTCTAGTAATATAATAAAGCTCCCTGTAAGATTGTTCCATGCTGACCTTTGGCAAGATTTGATGCAGTTGTCATTTTTCAGCCCATATCGATGTTGCTGTTTTAACTTGATGTAGCAAACAGCTTCATGCAATAACAGGTTTTACTTCGGTATTATTGATGATTTGTTGCTTGTCAGTTATAGTTAGAAGTTTATGGATAATAGTTTACACTGGGCTTCTGATTATCAAACTAGTAAGGGAAGTCCAGATTTTTTGATAGTTTACACTTCACCTTCTGATAATGAAAACAGTAAGGCAATTCCTGATTTTTCATTTAGACTATATGCTGATGTTCTCTTACCCCCTTTATTTTTCTTGGAGTTAATGTCTTTTATATCATGCATGTCTCAGTTCCACATCTGAATTGCTTAAGCTTCTAGTCATCCCAGAATGTAAAAGTATCAACGATGAGATGTTTCAATCAGTCCCTTCATTTGTCCTTGTAGGTCAGCTGTGTGCGCATGCTCTCAGGTGAGCGTGTCCTGACCGCAGCCCACGACGGAACTGTGAAGATGTGGGATGTAAGAACTGATACATGTGTTGCTACTGTGGGTCGTTGCTCGAATGCTGTTCTTTGCATGGAATATGATGACTCTACCGGAATCTTGGCTGCTGGAGGCAGAGATGCGTATGTCTAAAGCTAACGTTACTGGCCTTATCTGTGCTTGTGAACCTAGGTAGCACAGACACGGACACGGTGTTGGTGTCGGACACAACACCGGACACCGCAATTTTCAAAAAATCAGATTTTGGACACCGCAGGACACCGCTATTTTTTAATAAATTTTTTTATTATATATATATTTTTAATAAATATCAAATATATTTCACAATCTAAAATAACAAATAATAATGAAAAACTATCAAAACAAAATAATAATTTATTTGGTCAATATTTATTTAGTCCAATGTACTAGAAATGCAACCACAAAGAGAGAAGAAAAAAAGAAAAGAAAAGAAAGAAACGAGAGGACAAAGAAAAAGAATAGGAAAGAAACAAACGAGAAGGCAAAGAAAAAAGAACAGGAAAGAAACGAGAGGAAGTGAGGGGAAAGGAGACGAGATGAGACATGTGGGCCAGCGACGGTGGCGGCGGACCTCCGGCAACGCGGCGAGACCTCTGGAGATGGAGACGGTGACGGCGACAGCGGCAGCATCTGGCTTCTCTTCTTTTGGCGACTGTAGCCGTCAGATCTGTTGGCTTCGGCTTCGGATCTTCGTCAACTGAGCTCCGGCAACTCTGGCGACAGCTCCGGCAACACCAGCGACACCGGCGACAGCCTTGATGTGGTCGGGAGACAGCAGCCGTGAGGTGAGAGAGAAGAAGACGGCCGTGAGGTGAGAGAGAAGAAGACGGTAAGAGTTCAAAACATCTGAAATTTGCCCTAAAACCGTGCGACACTGCTCCACGCCGTGTCCGACACAGTGTCGGAAATTAAAAATTAAAAATTAAAAAAATTCCGACACCGATGAGCCGTGTCCGACACGTGTCGGGCGATGTCCGGAGGGTGTCAGGGTTTCCGTCCGTTTAGGACACCATACCTCCACCTAGGAGAGGTGTCCGTGCTACCTAATGTGAACTAAAGTTAGCATTAATGGTCTTATCTGTGCGTATGTCTAAAGTTAACGTTAATGGTCTTATCTGTAAGTTGTGTATGTCTAATCATGTGAATCTTCCCTTTTGCTAGAGTTGCAAACATTTGGGACATCCGTGCTGGTAGGCAAATGCACAAACTTTTAGGGCATACAAAATGGATAAGGTGCTAAGCATGAGAAGTTTCTTTGGTCTCTTCATTATGTTTTGTAGCATCGATAAATGACGCGGGCTCTTGTTTTTGCAGGTCTATTAGAATGGTTGGAGACACTGTAATTACTGGTAGTGATGATTGGACCGCGCGGATGTGGTCTGTTTCCCATGGTACATGTGATGCTGTTTTAGCTTGCCATGGTGGTCCAGTTCTGTGTGTTGAGTACTCTATGTCGGATAAAGGAATAATAACAGGTTGGAACTTCGTCTCTGCTTTTTTTTTCTCTCCCATGTGTTAGATACCAACAAGCAATGCATGATTAGTTAAAATATCCATTTACATAATGCCCCTGAATGACTTGGGTCTCTTTCTAGGAAAAAGAAACTTATCGAATTAACTTCGTACGTACAATCTCGATGTTTGCAGGTTCAAGTGATGGGCTGCTCCGATTTTGGGAAAATGAGGACGGTGAGAACAGCCTTTTTTTTTGTTTTTCTTTTGTGGTTATCTGCACAAGGGTTGTGTTTTTCTTGATAATTGGTCATTGAATTTCCTGAGGAAATATAAAATCAGATAGCTGCAAGCCCTTTGTCCATTTCATCACAGCCAACATCTCATCTGATAAATGATCTCCTTGCTTGATGCGTTTGTTGTGGAACTTGCTGTGAAAGTTTAATTTCCTCGCTTGATGTGTTTATTGCCTAAGAACAACTTTTACCTTCGTTGTGCATATTCATAAGTTTGTCCAGTTGTCCAAAATCAAATTGCACGCCGATTTCTTTTGGGTATTATTGAGTTGATTATGAAATGGTGCTGTATTTCAACTGCCTTCTTATTGAGTCTGTATTTTCCTGAAACTGCATTTCTTCATGTTATTTGTTCTTGATTTAATTGCCTTTCTTGACGTGAGAGTAGATAGCTCTGACTCGTAATTAGTACGAAGGTATATCATTTTGACTTTGGCAATTGATTATTTGCGATAGCTTGACAACTATAGGACACATCTTACAGTAGGAGTTATGACCGGGAATTTCCCTTCAATGCACGTAATGCAAAAGTTGCCACGTGTTGAAGAACCTGCATGATAAAACTTCACTTCAGCTCTTAAGACAACTCTTTGGGGGCCTTTATAACTTCTTCATTATGCTTTATGTTTTTATTCCTAATTCCGCCGCATGCTTCGGTCTTGCGAAGCCCAATTGTGTCGAGACAACGAAGAAGAAGAAGAAGAAGAAGAAAAAATAATAACCTTGCAAAGACTCGTTACATTTTCTGTCTTGATGTATAACGAACTATAAAATCCTTGAATATTCAATATACCTTTCAAAGTTGAACCCAATAGATTCAGACTTATGAATGGTTACCCACAGTTTTATAACTCTTACCTCTCATTTGAAATTCTCTACCACGCAATTTTAAATCTACCGGTTTATGCACCTTGCTTTACAAGATAGGGCATGAGGATGAATGAATGACTTTTCGTCTGACTGGTGCCTATGTGAATTACTTGTTTTTTTATCAGTAAAGAAAACAATGTGCGGTAGAGAACTTCTGATGATTGTTAAGAATGGCTAATACATTTTTCCTCTCATGTGTGTAGCCGGTATAAGATGTGTGAAGAATGTCACCATTCACACTTCTTCTATATTATCTATAAATTCTGGGGACCACTGGTTGGGTATAGGAGCAGCAGATAATTCAATGTCTCTCTTCCATCGACCTCAAGAGAGACTCGGTGGCTTTTCTAGCACAGGATCGAAGGTTTCTGGGTGGCAACTCTATAGAACTCCTCACAAGACAGTTGCAGTGGTAAGTGTTATGTACTTTCTTGCTGCTATGTTAGCATCGTTATACAATTTTACTAGGGTGGGGCTAAATCCACGCCCCTTACATATTACCTCTGAAAGTATCCAGTGTCGAAATTACGTCTTTGGTGATGGTAATTGTCTTAAGAGGGTGTGGGTTTAGCAAACTACCTTGTAAAAAAAGTATGATTAACCAATGATTTTGATGCTAAAGCAAGGTCTAGTATCAATCCGTGAGCACGACTAGTTAAATTTTCACCTCCCTCTGGCATTGTGGCTGTTGAGGTGGCTTTCAAAAAACATGTCACTCTATGAGCAGATTGATGTGTTTCCAAAATATTTTGGTTCCCCATTCTTTAAATCATGAATCAGTCGCCCACCAATTTTCTTTTTTAATTTATTCCGAAGATAAATACGATAAGCTACTGAAGAGAAGCAGCAGAAGGGGTACGATGTTTATTTTCCCTCTTTTTGTCAGAAAAACATCGATTTGTACTGCTTCTGAACATCTGGATTTTGTGCGGGAACCAGTGGCAGTTAGGTTGATATGAATTAAACTGATACTGATCTTTCTATGTGGTTGCAGGTAAGATGCGTGGCTTCAGATCTTGAAAGGAAAAGGATATGCAGCGGTGGCCGCAATGGGATGCTTAGGCTGTGGGATGCCACCATAAACATCTGATTTTCCTCTTGTGCTTGCTGCGCATGTATGAAACTCTTTTTTGCTGTGTTTCAAAAAATACCCTACTCACGCTATTTACCATTTCTGCGCAATATACTTTGGAATTGAGGAAAATGCCCGTATACGAATGTTGTAAATTTTTTCTGAATGATTATGTTATCCTTTAATTATGCCAATAACAATTATACCGACTCTTTTTTAAATTTGATTAAAATTAAATGAGTATTGGATAATGAACATGTTCTGAATATTGGGAAATGAAAAGTTTCATGACAAATAAAAACAAAAATAAAGAAATTCTTTTATTACTCTCTTTCTAATTTGGTTGAGATGAAAAAAAACATTGGATAATGAATGTTCTCCAAACATTGGGTAATGAAAAGTGAGATAAAAAAAAATTTCCTGCTTTTTGGGTTAGTAAATAATTGTAAAACTGAAAAGAAAAAAAAGAAACTGAAATGTGTAAAAAGTCAGTTAAGAAAAAAAAAATTGTTGAAAAAACAAGAATAGAAAAAGATGAAAAACAAGGTTAATATGCATAAAAAATGGAGGGAGGGGGGGGGGGGGGGGGGAACAAGGCTTTAAATATGGTGCAAATTAACAACAGTTTTATGCAGAAATTGTACTGCTCTTTAAAGCGGGATTATTGATTATTGAAAATAAAGAATAACCACGGTACTAAACATGCAAAAAGCACTGCAAGAAAGTTACAATCACAGAAAAAAGGACAGACTTGTAAGGATGAAAAATGTAAACTTCCAATATCTTACGAATCAAGGAAAACTAAGAGAATTAAGAATATTTGTTTATTTTAACATAATTATTGTTGATTTATATTGATAAAAGCAGGTACATGCTGAAACTGGTTGTAATTTGAGACATTCATAACATTGTTTGACACAGGGAAAAGTAGAGATTATTGTATGTATCTATGCAGGGGCTGATCCTGAATGTTCTCAACGAGACCAAAATGTTAAGGGGAAAAAGCACTTTACTCCTTCTACCTGGAACAATGTGCGGTTTCACATCCCCCCTCCTTTATTTAAAAGTTGTATTAAGCCTACCTCTAATTAGGACCGTTAATGAACAGAATTATTCACAAGTAGTTCGTGGTTTGCTTCCTAAAATGTTTGTTCATGTTCAATTGTATAATATATGAACTAAACATGAATAATTTTTTAGAAGTTTCAGATCTGGGTTTTTTGTGGTCTTATTGAACCAGAAAAGGAACGAGTTTACAAAGCTCGAGTTTGGTTTGTACATGTTAAACCAACGAGCTGAGGCGAGCCCGAACTTTCTAAGTGGTTTCACGAATCGAGTTCGAATGAACATTTTAGTCTTTTAACTCGAGCCGAGTTCAGACATGGCCTGAGCTATATGAATCGAATACGAACACATCTCTGTTCGGCTCGAACTCGGTTCGTATACAGCCCTACCTTTATCCAAGGAAATTGCCTATATTGAATGAATTCTTTTCAACTCAACCCATCTTTTAGACAAAAATGTTTGGCACCATTGAAAGACTAATATACCTTGGCAATCTTTAAAGGCACACAAAAACGCACACACCCACTACAATTCCCCCCCCCCCCCCAAAAAAAAATTGCTAACCACCACACACGCACATGCACACATGCTACATGCACGCACAAACACAAGAAAATATTTAGTGGTTTTCTAACACCACGTATAAGCTTAGGTGGTGTTAGATTACCACTAAAACTTTTCATCTAAGAGAAAATAATAGATTGGTTGGAAGTATCCAGCTAGATATCAATCTTAATCACAATTAACTATAATAAGGGGGGAAAAGACACAAAATACATAAGCCACAGCCCCACCCCTAAACTCCATATTCTTGCAATAGCAGCCGCTTCCTCACCCCCCCCCCCCCCCCAAATCCCCCATCCCCTCTCTCTTTTCTCTCTCCCTCACTATACACCCCGGCCCCACCCCATCTTGTGAGATCCCCGATTACCCCATCTTCACAAGATTACTGAATCTAAAACAATCTGCTCTAACAAGACAAATCCAACTTAAAGTCTCAAATTTGCTGGTATAGAATTACGGCTTATGACCATATTCTCGCTTGACAGGCGCATCAACATATTGGTGTTCTTGAAGTAGCATACACGGCCAGATTTCTTGTTTTCCTTGATGGCATTTCAATCTTTCTTCAAGCACACACACAACACTGATAAAGACTGATAGGTTTTTTACAAGCAACATTCCCGATTAGATTTGCAAATCTTGAGATCTGTTTAACATACTGCAATTTCTTTCTTTTTTTTTTAGGAATCCCGTATATATTGACAATCCATCAATTTGTAATTTTTTTTTGTTAATTTTTCTTTATGTAAGTTTTATGAACTCTCACCGGTTATTGTTTAAAGACTATTTGTTTCTTCTTCTTAAATAATTGCAGAATTATGGAACTAATAAAAAAAATAGTTGTTCTTAATTTGGTTGAGCTTTCAATCCAATTAAATTTTTTAGTTTTCTTCTAATTCTGAAAACTTTATTTTCTTTATTCAAGAGTTCAATAATCATCCTTTGTATACTAGATTTACTTCTATTAGCATTACTGCACACAATATTCAAGTTTTTCATTTAGCTTTACTAAATTTACTATCTAGCTTTGTGTTCATCTACATCTAAATTATGGTTGCAGTTGAGAAATGAAAGAGAAGTCATAAGAAATAAATGTTGAATTTGGTGGTTCTCTTTAAAATATAAAGAGAAGTCGGAGGAAATACGAGGATGTGCTGCCAAATTTTCCGTAGATATAGGACAAAGCGTGATTACACGTGCTGTAATGGGAGCGTCCCCACCCCCTGCTGCCCCTCTACAGACACGGACACCGACCGTGAAGCAATGTCACACCTGGAAGATGTTCGTCGCAGTGCTAAATAGGTGTTAAGGATGATCAGGATTCAGGATCAAGTACAATTATTTTATGAAGTCAATATATATATATATATATATATATATATATATATGAATAAACATAATATACAATTACTATCGAGATTAATTCGTCCGTGCCTTTACTTGCAAGACATTAGTGCTGGGCATACCGAGCAAGAGACAATGACAGTATTCCCGTAGACGATGACGGTCAGCAGGATCCAGATTCCGGTGTCGGCAAGCCCTGAGCCCTTCCCTTCCCGTGCCCTCCTAGATTTGTGCTGCCCTGTCTTTTCCTATTTATATCCCCTCTTGCTCTTGTCCTTGCCCCCTGTTATATTTGGTTCACACTTCTGAACAATATTATATATATACATTTTATGTTCAATTAGTTTAGAATTTGAATATATACTTTGTGGTTTAGGGTTAAATAATTGCTGATGGATCGGCAATTATTTAACCTTAATGTGGATTGAAAATTAAGTGTTGGAATTGTGATTACGAATTTGACTTATAGGATTGGTCCAAATAGTAGAAAAAAGTGAAACTTGGTGTTTTCACAATTTTCCAACCAACCTTCATGTCCATCAGAAAAAAGCAAAAACAAAAACACCGTGCACTCTTTTTCTTCACACTTTCTAACACCACCATCATCATCATCATCATCTCTCTCTCTCTCTCTCTCTCTCTCTCTTTGAGCAACCCTTCATTCCCAACCTCAACTGCGGCTGTAAACCTCACGACGCTACCACAATCTCCAATTTATGGGTTGGTTTGGGTGGGGGGGGGGGGGAGGGATGATTGTTGAAGAGTATAGATGGTGGTGGTAGGTTTGGACAGCCCAAATTTTATAACTATTGAAAACGAACAACTGCGATTGATTCAGATCACTAAGAATTAGTTTACCAATTGAGAAGTTTGTCAATTTGTAGATACAAATAAACGATTTTACTGGTCAGCGGTAAATAACTTTAGTGACCTATTTGAAAACAGTCCCCTAACCTAACCCGGGAACGGACCGGAGGGAACCGCAGCATGGGGAATGTCTGCGTGTCGTCGCAAGGCTTACCCCAACCCCATCCCTTGGAAAGAAAAAGGTAGTAGCTCTACGAACGAATGGATCGGATCGACTTGGAAAATGGAAAGATTTGCGGGAAGAGGATTGTACCGTGAGAGAAGCAAGGAGGTCAACCTCTTTCCTGCTATTCAGGCAGGCTTGTGTGATGTGGGGTCGTAGTAATTGCTAACATCTCCCCTCGAAAAAGATTTTATAGAAAGCACTTTCTCTCCCCGTACGCTATCATGAATCTCTACTTTCATTCGATGGGGAGCATTCCCATTCAGCTAAGGTATCTACAACTACACCCGTCAGTAGCCGGCTTGAGAGATGCGAAACCACATATAAGCTTAGGTGGTCTTAGATTACCACTAAAACTTTTTCATCTAAGAGAAAATAATAGATTGGTTGGAAGTATCCAGCTAGATATCAATCTTAATCACAATTAACTATAATAAGGGGGGAAAAGACACAAAATACATAAGCCACAGCCCCACCCCTAAACTCCATATTCTTGCAATAGCAGTCGCTTCCTCACCCCCCCCCCCCCCAAATCCCCCATCTCCTCTCTCTTTTCTCTCTCCCTCACTATACACCCCGGCCCCACCCTATCTTGTGAGATCCCCGATTACCCCATCTTCACAAGATTACTGAATCTAAAACAATCTGCTCTAACAAGACAAATCCAACTTGAAGTCTCAAATTTGCTGGTATAGAATTACGGCTTATGACCATATTCTCGCTTGACAGGCGCATCAACAGATTGGTGTTCTTGAAGTAGCATACACGGCCAGATTTCTTGTATTCCTTGATGGCATTTCAATCTTTCTTCAAGCACACACACAACACTGATAAAGACTGATAGGTTTTTTACAAGCAACATTCCCGATTAGATTTGCAAATCTTGAGATCTGTTTAACATACTGCAATTTCTTTTTTTTTTAGGAATCCCGTATATATTGACAATCCATCAATTTGTAATTTTTTTTTGTTAATTTTTCTTTATGTAAGTTTTATGAACTCTCACCGGTTATTGTTTAAAGACTATTTGTTTCTTCTTCTTTCTGGGTTCCAACCATTCGGGTGTACTTGAATTTAGTAACCACTTGGTATATACATGTTTTAGTATAAATACTAAAAGAAATAATTGCAGAATTATGGAACTAATAAAAAAATAGTTCTTCTTAATTTGGTTGAGCTTTCAATCCAATTAAATTTTTTAGTTTTCTTCTAATTCTGAAACTTTATTTTCCTTATTCAAGAGTTCAATAATCATCCTTTGTATACTAGATTTACTTATATTAGCATTACTGCACACAATATTCAAGTTTTTCATTTAGCTTTACTAAATGTACTATCTAGCTTTGTGTTCATCTACATCTAAATTATGGTTGCAGTTGAGAAATGAAAGAGAATCATAAGAAATAAATTTTGAATTCGGTGGTTCTCTTTAAAATATAAAGAGAAGTCGGAGGAAATATGAGGATGTGCTGCCAAATTTTCCGTAGATATAGGACAAAGCATGATTGCACGTGCTCTAATGGGAGCGTCCCTACCCCCTGCTGCCCCTCTACAGACACGGACACCGACCGCGAAGCAATGTCACACCCAGAAGATGTTCGTCGCATTGCTAAATAGGTGTTAAGGAAGATCAGGGTTCAGGATTAAGTACTATTCTGGTCGCACCCCAGGACCGGCTAAGGGACCCACTTTGCCCGACACATCACCCAGTCAGCGGTCAACTTTTCAACGCTTGAGAGCCGGTCAAAGCAACGCATGCTTAAGTCACGTGAACTGCTCGTGAAGCGACCTCGGTGTGCCTTCCACCTTGGGGGTCGGCCACCCTATGGGGTGGGCCACCTTGAGGGGCTCAGCCACCCTTGGGGGTCGGCCACCCTATAGGGGCTCGGCCACCCTTGGGGGTCGGCCACCCTATGGGGTCAGCCACCCCAAGGGGTCGGCCACCTGCCTTGACGACCGACGACTGTCGTTCGTGACCGCGCTCCGCTGTAGTCGCGACGACAGTCGCTCTCGGCCGTGCTCCGTCGCCGCAACGACCCTCGCTCGCCGTTGCTCGCTCATAGTTACGATGACCGTCGCTCGCGACCGCGCTCCGTCATAGTTGCGACGACCGTCGCTCGCTACCACTCTCCACCATAGTCGCGACGACCGTCGCTCTCGACCGTGCTCCGTCGCCGCAACAACCCTCGCTCGCCGTCGCTCGCTCATAGTCGCGACGACCGTCGCTCACGACCGCTCTCCACCATAGTCGCGACGACCGTCGCTCTCGACCGTGCTCCGTCGTCGCGATGACCGTCGCTTGTGGCCGCTCTGTCGCCATGACGACCGTCGCTCATGGTCGCGCGCCATCCACGCAACGAACCCTGTTGCTCGGACGTCACTCCGCGACCCTCGTCGCTTGGAGGAAGTTACTCTGCGACCCTCGTCACCCGCACTCCGTCGCGCCCATGCGCCGCTCCACAGATACAATCGCGCCCCCCTGGCGCTCTCTGTCACATTACAGTGCCCCCGGCACCTCACTCACTCCGCCGCGCCCATGCGCTGCACCACTGATACAGTCGTGCCCCCTGGCTCTCTGTCACGCTACCTTTCACCACACCATGCGCACCTTGCCTTGGTCGTGGAACATGCTTCGACCCACTCTCCGGAGTGTATAGCATTCACGGGGATAGGCGACTCCTCCGGGATACTATCTCCGCCAGGGAGCTCTTCAACTCCCCTTCCGCCAGGTAGACGGCTCCTCCGGGATGCTACCTCGGCCTGCGGAATAGGCGACTCCTCCGGGACACTATCTCCGTTAGGGAGCTCTTCAACTCCCCTTCCGCCAGGTAGACGGCTCCTCCGGGATGCTACCTTAACGCGCTCCGAGTGCTCCGACACAAGGACTCAACCGCGGGATAGGCGACTCCTCCAGGACACTATCTCCGCCAGGGTGTCTTCGTGACTGGCCTACGTGCTCTGGCACTGGGGGCTCGCGTCGGCACCCCTAGGGACTATGACCCCCCGGGTCACTCCGAGACGGGAGCAGGTCTTCGAAGGGCATCGTGCCAAGTCCACCTGGCAGCTGGCGTCGGGTCTTCCCCACCGGTGCCAGGCCTGTGGGATTCAGTAAGGGCTTGGACCGGAGGCTAAGGCAACGAGCTTACTCTGATCACGCCGTCACGGTGTCTTCAGTCTTCTCAGACAGATAGAGAGATGCTGTGTGGGGCAAGGCAGTGCGAATTCGGGAACCGGCAGTCCAATGGAGAACCGATATCTGTGGACCCCCTGGTGACATGTCACTCCCAGGGGTGACACGTGTCAGCCGATGACACATTGATGACACCGCCACACTGACCTTGGATTTTATTTTGGACGGAACAAAAACAGAACTCTCTCATTTTCATTTTCACTTTCTCTCTCTAAAAACTCATTCTCTCTGGAATTCTAGAGAGAGAAACACATTCGGACCCCCGACATCGGACTCTTGACGCTGCACCCCTGACGCCGACCCTAGCTTGGACTGTCGGTCGCCGGTCCTATCCACCGTCGTCTTGCCTGCGCAGCACTGCCAGCCCTCGCGGCCTGTCTGGGGAGCCTTGCTCCGTCCTTGCTGTCTCTCACTCTGCACACTTGGAAGTTGACTCGGACTGCAGCCTTTGTGGCACCTCCACGTCGACAGTGAACCCACATTCCCTGGCATCAATATATATATATATATATGAATAAACATAATATACAATTACTATCGAGATTAATTCATCCGTGCCTTTACCTACAGGACATTAGTGCTGGACATACCGAGCAGGAGCCAATGACAGTATTCCCGTAGATGATGACGGTCAGCAGGATCCAGATTCCTGTGTCGGCAAGCCCTGAGCCCTTCCCTTCTCGTGCCTTCCTAGATTTGTGCTCCCCTGTCTTTTCCTATTTATATCCCCTCTTGCTCTTGTCCCTGCCCCCTATTATATTTGGTTCACACTTCTGAACAATATTATATATATACATTTTATGTTCAATTAGTTTAGAATTTGAATATATACTTTGTGGTTTAGGGTTAAATAATTGCTGATGGATCAGCAATTATTTAACCTTAATGTGGATTGAAAATTAAGTGTTGGAATTGTGATTACGAATTTGACTTATAGGATTGGTCCAAATAATAGAAAAAAGTGAATCTTGGTGTTTTCACAATTTTCCAACCAACCTGTGTCCATCAGAAAAAAGCAAAAACAAAAACACCGTGCACTCTTTTTCTTCACACTTTCTAACACCACCATCATCATCATCTCTCTGTCTCTGTCTCTCTCTCTGAGCAACCCTTCATTCCCAACCTCAACTGCGTCTGTAAACCTCACGACGCTACCACAATCTCCAATTTATGGGTTGGTTTGGGGTGGGGGGGGGGGGGAGGGATGATTGTTGAAGAGTATAGATGGTGGTGGTAGGTTTGGACAGCCCAAATTTTATAACTATTGAAAACGATTAACTGTGATTGATTCAGATCACTAAGAAATTAGTTTACCAATTGAGAAGTTTGTCAATTTGTAGATGCAAATAAACGATTTTACTGGTCAGCGGTAAATAACTTTAGTGACTGGTCAAATATTCAACATTATAAAAAATGTGAATCAAGATGTTGACGCGGAGTCATGTAAAAAAAAAAAAAAGGCTTGATCCAAACTTAAGCCAGAAGAACTAGCCCAAATAAATTTATTTGGTCTAGTCCAATTGTAGTCTTGCTAACAGAAAAGTCAAATAAATTGACTTTGACTAAAGAAATTATTTTTTAATTAAATGGTAAATAAGAATCCATTTAATTAAGAAATTCTGATTTATAAGGATACAATGTTTCTGCAATCAAAGTCAAAGCTCTGCCGAACTCTGTCGTCTTACACTTTTGCTTCATTTGATGAACAACACGACTAATCTAGTTTTGTTCTTCAATCGAACACTCGAAGATCGATTTCTCCTTCATCTAAAAATCAAGGAAAAATTCTTCTTCAACTTAGGTGATCCCATAAGTCAAGAATTTAACGGCATAAAAGCCTCAAAGCCCTCGATTAAGCACCGCTAGCTTTGACGAACTTTCAACCTTGAAGAAGTCAAAATTCAACTTTCAAGATCAAGTTATTATTTCAAGCCTTTATAGTGGTTTTATATAAAAATCACATAGTGGTGTAATCCTATGAAATCTTTAAATCAAACTTTGTGTAATTATTTTTTGTCTTTCAGTTTAGATACAATTTTTTTTTTGTGTACAGTGATATCTTGAAAAGTCTAGCCGGGTTTGACAACACATCTGAACTACCTCATTTCAAACATCAAAATAAGAAGACATTTTAAGGGCATTGTTGAAAATCATAAGGTGAACATTTTTAGAAAATACGAGAAATTTTTTTGTAGAAAATTAAATATGAAAATTTTAAACAAACAAGATTATGTGAAAAAAGAAATATTAAGAATGTTTTGAAAAAGTATAAACACACAAGATGATATTTTTTTTCCCCGAAATAAGGAAGGACAATATTATTTCAAGTAAAACAAGAAATAATTGCAGAAAATTGAGAAACCTTGAAAATGAAGCGGCCCTTATAGCATCCTTATCAATAACAAATAAACCAAATTGTTGCAATCATTTTATTGTAGCAATGCAACTATAATCCCATCTTAAAACGTAACGATTGTCGGCAGTGTGAGGAAAAATATGTGTGTGTGTGTGTGTGTGAGAGAGAGAGAGAGAGAGAGAGAGAGAGAGAGAGAGTTTTACCATTTTCTGGATCATCCATGCAATCGAACAAGTCGGTCTTCCAACCCTGAGTGTCAACTTGGTTTACCATCGGGTATTGACTGAACACAGGGGTTCCCATAGGAGTACCCTGATTATTGCCAGAATTATTCATTTGCATTTGCTGCTGAAACCCTGCCCGCCCAACAAAATTCTCTGGTGGGTATCTCATAGGCTGCGGCGGGAACTTAACTACCGCCTGTTGTTGCTGAAAACCCGGTTGCGACGCTGGTGTGTAGCTCCGTGGTGGAACCATATGGGGACTTTGCGGAGGGTACAAAACAAGCTGAAGCGGGATTGCTTGTGGACTTGGAGACGGGTCTTGGACTAACAGCTGAGACGGTTGGTTAGATTGTGGGTGCTGCTGAGACGGTGGTGGCGGTGGATTCTGCACATTTTCCACCGTGTAGTAAGTGTCATAGGGTAGTGGTGGAGGCAAATGATAATCGGGGAAGGTATCATTTTCAGTTTGCTGCTGCTGTTGTTGTAGGTAGTGAAGCTGGTACTCTTCTTGAGGAGGCTGTGGGTTGGATGGGGAAGCATTTGCATTTAGACGTCCCATAACTAGCTCTTTTCTAGCTCCTCACTCCTCAGTGTTGAATTATGGTGACATAGAGAGCGCTTTATATATGCACGGGAACCACCACTAGTAGTTTTTTTTTTTTAACCGGTTTCATATAAAAAGAGATCTTCTCTCATGCACTGGTGGCTGTTCATTTTTTTCTTCCTAATTTGCAGTCAAACATGTCAGTTTCTATAGTTCAATTGCCTGGTAAGTGTATCTTGGCTTGTAGTTAACAAAGTCAACCATATCTCTCTCTCTCTCTCTCTCTCTCGCATAAAGTTCTAATTGTTGGGGTAAAATACACGTTAAAGTTTATTTTTTTACCCATGATGGTCTATGATTTCAATTTTACAATAAGTAAAGACTTCCGTCCAAATTCCTAACAATCTGGCCCTTTCCGTCAGGGCCAAAATTGTTTGGACAAGTTTAATTTCTCTACACAGAGACACTTAATCACTCAAATTGGCGTCACCGCTGTCGAACCACCACCATGCCGTAGTGTCGGCATCAACATCACCCCCAGTGCCGACGCCAACATTTCCGTCAACTGACAATCACAGCCGGCATCAACATCGCCACCAGCTCCAAAACCACAACCACTGCGGGGGCACCAACATATCGCGGTCAACAATCAATGCAGCATCATCGTCGTTAGGGATGTATACGAACCGAGTTCGAGATGAACATGGGTGTGTTTGAACTCGGTTCGTTTAAGTTTCAGCATGTTCGAGCTCGGCTCGAGTTCGTCAAGAGCCCAAATATTTTTGTTCGAACTCGGCTAGAGTTCGTGACGGTGAAACTCGGGCTCGGCTAGTTCAACTCGTTTAAAAATACGAGCCAAACTCGAGTTCGGAAACTCGGCCCGCATTCGTGTTCAACTTCAATCAAATCCCTAAATTTACTCAAAATCCCCAAATCGTTCAAACAATCAAGCTATTCTCCAATAATAAGTCAAAAACAAGAACGGAGATACAACGAGGGATGCAAAAGAAAAAAAAAGCTGTAAAACAAAATCTCGATCGATCGATCGGCGATGAATCTTTATGAATCAGCTCCCTCTTCAAGCCCTTGGCTTTGCAGCTCGAAAGCATGCTTGAATCAGGCGCAGCAGGTTGAATTCGACAACACATGTTGAATCCGGCGACGGGCGAAGACGGCGGCAAAGACGGATAATGTGATTACCGTCTGTGAGAGAGAGAGAGAGAGAGAGAGAGAGAGAGAGAGAGAGACGGGGGCTTGTGTGCAACGATCTGTATGTGTGAGAGATCGAGAGAGGGGGCTGTTGTAGGATCTGTATGTGAGAGTGACACAATGAGACAGGGGGAGGAAGAGACGAGGGAGAGGATGCGGCTGTGAAGAATTTGAAGATATGAGAGATTTAGGTTTAGGTTTTAGACTTTTAGTTTATATATAGTTAGCTTTATAAATTAAATTTAGGGGTTAGGCTCTATTTTTATAAGTGGGCTTGGGGTTTTGAGCTACTTAATTTTAAGGCCTGACCTTCAGGTTTAAATTTTAATTTATATAGTTTATGTATGTATTAATTCTTAAATATATTATAATTAATTTATTAATTAGATGAGCTGTTCGCGAACAAGTTTGTGAATATTTTGGAGGGTTCATGTTCGGCTCGTTTAATAAACGAGCCATAAGAACTTGTTCATGTTCTGTTCGTATATTATACGAACGAACATGAACGAGTTTTTAAGAGAACGAACCATAAGCCGTTCGTGAACGGCTTGATTCATTTACAGCCCTAATTGTCGTGGACCACAAGATTGGCCGCATCTCCCCTATACAAGAAAATAGGTTTTTAGTGACGGAAATTTGCGTCATTAAAAAAGCAATTTTCGTCACAAAAAGTTTTAGTGACGGAAAATTCCGTCACACGATTCCGTAACGTAAAACCTCGTCACTAAAAAGTTAGTGACAAAAATTAACGATTCTGTCACGCCACAAGCGACGAAATGGAGACATTTAATGACAGAAAATTTCTGCCACTAAAGGTATTTTATATTTCAAAATAATTTATTTTTTTAAAAAAATTTGTATAAAATAATTGGTGACGGAAAATTCCGTTACATAAAAGGTAAATATTTCGTCAGTAATTCCTTTTTACAACAAATTTCGCCACTACTTTTGGTTTGCAAATTTTATCAATGTTTTATGCATTTAGTGACAAATTATAATCGTCGCTAAAATAAAAAATTTCAATTCCCATTTTTTTCTCAAACCTGTATACAACAAATCCATCAAACCATCAAGCACACAAAATGCATTACCACGTCAAGCTCCACAAAACCCATTACCGCATCAAGCTCCACAAATTCTATCAACATAAACTCCACAAATTCCACAAATCCACAAACACATAGAATACCAAGTCAAACATAAATCCTTAACTATCATAAAATAACGATTATCCTTCAACATGAAAGTAGGTTGATGTTTGAACATATCAAATTAAAGAGAGGAGATTAGTTGGTCACTCAATTTCCGTCCTCATCAAGGTCATACTCCTCGTTGACATCCAAACCATCAATGACATCATCATCCTCAGTATTTTTGGACGGCTGCACAATCACATAAAAAATAAATTTAACTAAAAATTACTAAAAATTCATATCTTAAGTCATTCTTTAAGCAAGCTCATTATTTCCTTACCACCGTGATAGAACCCACCCAAAATCCCCTCCACGCACACGCGCGCGTGCACACATATACATGAATATGTACCTCAGCCTGATGTCCCTCTGCATGACGTGCATCTACTTCCTTACACTTTCGCATAAACTCTTCAAACAAACTACGCAGTTGTGGCTTCCGATGATCAGGCACATCCTTAGTCACATTTTTTTGTGGCAGTTATAGGTCTAGATGAACCTCCTATGCTGCTCCGCATCGACCGTGGTGGTATAGCCATTCATAAAGCCTTTCTGGTAAAGATCCAATCTAACATAAACAGATTGCAGCTTGCACATGGACATCTAATCCTCCCATTGTCCACAAAATCAAGGTGGCTACAGACAAAGTTGAGGAATTCGATCACTCCCTGTCTAAAATCCTCACTTAGTAAATTCTTGTCAATTCTCCTTGACATCCGGCTTATATCAACCGACATGATTACTTGTATAGAAAAATCCTACAACTGACATGATAACCGACATGATAACTCGTAATAATATCAGTTCTATGTACTCAATGAAAAGAAAAAACTATGAATACTGTGAGCATTATAATGCCACAATACCCATTCTATGTACACAATACCCATTCTATGTAGTATGTACTCAATGAAAGGAAAAACTATGAATATTGTGAGCATTATTATGCCACAATACCCATTCTATGTATAGAAATTCTATGTACAGAAATCAAATCATGTATAGATCAAGAGAGTTATACTGCAATTGGGAAAATAACACAGACTCACCTCGATCGACCAAAATTTGCAAAATAGAGGCGCGGGATCAGGGAGGCAGCGACAACAGCAAGCAGTCGCGACAACAGCAATGGGCACATTACCGACGGCAACCAAGCGGACAGCGACCCGTCGGTGAGAGATGAGCAGCAACGGCAGCCACGGCCCGCAGGGACTTTCGAGGAAGTGATTGGATCTGGGATCTCTGAGTCGTTTTTGGTTGGGATAGTGAAATTGATCTATGCATATAGGGGGAACGAAGTTCTTGAAGGCGCCGGCGGTGAGAGATGCCGGGCGGAAGGCACCGGCGGTGAGAGACGCCGGGGGAGGGGGCGGCGGTGAGAACTCAGATCTAGAGGGGAATGAAAGGAAAAAAAAACCCTAAGATTATTCTAGTGTAAAATTCTTCTGTAAAACTCAAAATAATTTTTTAAAAACAATATTAGAAATTTCGTCGCTAAAACTTCTAGCAATATACTATTTGGTCGCTAAACCTAACTTTATTTTCACAGCTTAACATTGATTAGTTCGGTCACGGAATTTCTGTGACGAAGTCAAATTCCGTCACTAAAAATTTATTTTCTTGTATTGGCCGGCTATCTGACCCACCAGCGTAGACCTGTCTTTGATGGATGCGGGTCCTGAATCATACCCGATTCGAAGTTTGAACCAAATCTAGGTTTTCCAAATGCCATTGAAGTGGCAGGCGGCGGGGTGGACCACTTAGGGTTTAAAGATCTTCGGTGTTTTTTAAGGTTTTGATACGAGTCAGAGTCAATTGGGGTTAGGGTTTGACCAAGGGTGTATACGAACGAGTTCGACCCGAACATGGGTGTGTTCGAACTCGGTTCGTCTATTTTCTGGGATGTTTGAGCTCGGCTCGTGTTCGTTTATGAGCCAGACATGGATGTTGGAACTTGGCTCGAGTTCGTCAACGCAAAAGTCGGGCTCGACTCGGCTCGTCTCGTTTGTCTAAAAAAGCAAATCAAGAGAACACTGGAGAAGAAGAAGAAGAAGAATCTGAAACACCATGTCGTCTTCTTCCACAACAACGGCCGCCGTCATCTTCTTCCACCACAATCGCCGCCATCGTCTACTTCCACCACGTATCATCTTTTTCCACCACCGTCGCCGCCACCTCTACTGCATTTACTAACACCACCAGCTTCATCAACCACTCGTCGCCTTCATCATCAACCACAAAAAACTTTTAAGGAAAAGGAGCTCAGATCTGCTTCTGAAGTCGGCGATTTCTTGGATCTTCACAAGATCGGAGATCGGAGCTGTAAAAGAACCCAGATCTGATCTGGGGTGATGGGTGACTGTGGCCTGACTTGGCGGTGGTCTGGCGGGCGGTGTGGGCGGTGGTCTGGCCGGCGATAAAAGACGGGGGCAGTGGGCAATGGTCTGGCCTGTGATAAGAGACGGGGGTAGAGGGTGTTTGATTGTTCCGACTATCTGAGAGAAGGAGGCGGTGTGGGCAGTGGTCTAGCCGGTGATAAGAGACGGGGGCAGTGGGCGGTGGTCTGGTCGTTGCGTGGGGTGTGGTCAGGCCGGCGACGTGGGGTGTAGTCTGGCCAGTGATATACTAATGAGAGGGGGAGCAGTGGAGCACGGTGTTTTGACTGCTGTCTCTCTGAGAATTGAGAAGGGAAATGAATTTGGTGATTGAGATAGCCAGAGAGGATAAGTGATCCAAATGCCTCCACGTCCCAACACACGTCCCCAAATCCCAATACAGAGATATTTTGTGTAGGTTGTATTTTTTAATACGTATAAACAAACCGATGTTCATTTATAAAACTCGGCTCGTGTTCGGCTCGTTAAATAAACGAGCCCTCTTGTTCACCAACATTAATAAACAAACATTATTGTGTTCAAACTCGGCTAGTTTAATAAACGAGCCCTAAAATTGTGTTCGTGTTCGGTTCACCTATTATATGAACGAGCTATTAAGAGAATGAACCACGAGCTGTTCGTGAACAGCTCGGTTCATTTACAGCCTTAGGTTTGACGCAATTTGGTGTTGTTAGATTCAATCGGGGCCCCGATTGAATCTTGTTCTCCTCAGGCGTTGTCGCTTGAAAAGAGTAGCCCGATTGAATCTTGGTGCTTGGTGACGTAGGTGTTACTGGAGAAGTACATCATTGGCGCCTGCAGCAAAGTCGGTGGCGTTGGGCTCGTGGAGGGGGGTGAGGAAGAGGCGGTAGCGGGATGAGAGGGTCATAGACGGTAAGGCAGAAGTGGAAGAATAGGGGGAGGGAGAGGAGTGGATGGCGGCGAGGAGGTACTGATGGTAGGGTTTGAAAAAAACAAAGATGATGTAGCTGATTGTTTTTATGCAAATTAATGAGGTAGTGATGGTAGGGTTTTAAGAAAAAAAGTTGGATTGATAAAACTGCCCCTAACAGAAAGGGCTAGATCATTAAGAATTTGGACAGAAGTCTTTACTTATTATAAATTTGAAATTATAAACTTTTATGTGTAAAAAATAAACTTTAGAATGCTCAAGTGAGACTTTGGAGTACTTTTAGGGCACTAACGTGTATTTAACCCAAATTGTTAAATCAAATACTATACATTTTAACATCAAATCATCTTTTCACGGGAGGTTCTAATTGTTAAATCAAATTCTGTATATTTTAATATCGAATCATCTTTCTACTTTAGAAATTTAATTATCAGCCGAGTAGATAAAGATGAAATTTATTTAAAATGAACAGTCTGAAAAAACTAATCTTCATAAATGTAACAGGCCTATGTGGGGAGAGCGCGTTAAGATCGTTCGGTGAGGAAACATATTTTTGCTTCACGCACAAATTGACTCGAGGGTACCTTTTAAAGTCTAAATAAAACAGGTTTCTAATAATTCTTGCACATGTTTGAGATAAATTTCTTGTCTCATAGTAAGGAACTTGACAAATCTAATTACAAGATGGGCATCAAAAAATAAAAGTAAAAGAATATCAAGAAGACGGGACTACTAAACTTAAACTCTTTTTTTTATTTGAACTTTGTCAATAAATTGTTAAAAAAGATGCCAAGATATCCTTAGTGACCGAATATTTTTTATTTTGCCCCCATCAAATAAAAAAGATCAAATTGTTTGAAGTCGTTTACAAGTACATTTCTCAAAAACGGAACTTCAGTTGAAGGTTGGTGAGACGAGTAGAATGTATGACAGCCAATTTCATTTGCCTTTTTAATTTGCAATTTTTGTGTGGTTCAAGATTAGATGGTATCATAAGCGCGCTAATGGGAAAACAAAAAGTTAAGTGATACAGTATTATCGTTATGAGTCAGCATGCGCGCATCAAATTATGTCAAAATTAGATCAGGCTGTGATGCCCAAAAAAACAAAACTTTAAAAGAATAAATTCTTATAGTCTAGACCCATGAAGCTTCATACTAACAGCATAATAGTAATTGAATTTCCCAAAAACGTATCGATCGAGCTTGCTACAACTTGAGGTGTGAATCGATTTGTAAGATTGTGGGGATGGACTTTATATCATAGAGGGTGACTACGACTTTGTTGAATGGCTGGCACGACCGCGTATTATGGGACGCACTTTTCTATATTGCCAAATCACTCCTTATTCCAACTGTGCAATAATTTCATCACATATGTTTACCCCACATACCACTTTATACATAGGTGAGCCATAGAACGGAATTGACCAAACTGTCTGAGTAACCTGAAGTCATTGCGGGTGTTTTAACCACATTGCTTCAATTTTTTTTGGCCTGGAAAGGGAGGGTCTAGGAGGGCATGAATCAAACAGAATTGGAGCATGATCCGAGATTTGAATACCTAAATTGTGGACCTTTGCATGCGGAAATCTTATGATCGAATGTGAAGTAGCAAATCCTCTGTCAAGCTTCTCATAAGTGCAGAATTTTTTGTCCCGATTATTGCACCACGTGTAGGTAAGCCCTATTCACGCGTATTCAATCAAGTAATTGCTAATAAGGAAATCTTGCAAGATATTACTGCCTAGAGTACTGAGATGATGCAAACCTGTCTTATTGGCAAGTAAAAGGACTTGATTGAAGTCCCCACCAATCAAGAGGGGTAGGTTGAACTGTTTAAGGACCAAGTGAGAAGCATTAAACTTACTTCGAAAAAATACATTGTATTAACATACTAACAGGCGGAAATAGCGTCCCTCTTATCTTATGTAATGTTAGCATGCACTGCAGGCACTATTATTTTAATTGTTGTGAATGTCTATGTATACGAGTTTATAAGCTTGTCCACGAAGCATCTTTTGGTATAAATAATAATGTTGTCTTTACAACACTTCCTTGCAATGAATAGAAGTACAAAAAAGCTAGATTTTAATTATTATGGAATGTTGGAACATGATGAGACATGGATAAAAAAGACTCAAATGAAATAGAAACTTCAAATTACATAATGGTAAATCAACCCATCATTTGTTGGTTCATTGGAGGCGTCATAGCAACGTGTTGCTGCTGCTGATTCCTCGCTACGTTGGCCATATATCCTGCAAAGGAAGTCAATCTAAGCATTATTTCTTTCTTTTTTGGGGGAGTTGATCTCTTACACTAAAAAAAATAAAAAGAAATGTCATAATGCATGTAGCTTGAGATCTACAAATCAAATGTTCATAAGTTTTTTTAAAAAATTCTACAATTTTTAAAATGCTAATGAAACGTGCATGTGTTCTTTCAACAGGCAGTAGCCACAAATATTGTGCGTTCTAGAATTTCGCTATGCGATGCCTTGTGTTCTAGAATTTGGCCATGCGATGCCTTCATGCTCCCATCCTAGATTGTGTATGAAGTTATTTACTTTTATCTTACTCAATGAAGTTCTTAAACTTTTACTAAAGAAAAAGAAAAGAATGAATGACTAAGACCTGGGATGACGGTTCGCACACTTTCAACTACTTTTTGTTTGTAGTACGCTGTCAAAGAAATTTTAACTTTTTTTTTTTGACTAATGCACTTGCAGCAACACAAAAGCTTACCTCACCCTTTATGATGGTCATGTTCCAAGAAGCTAGAACTGGCTGAACTGTTGTTATGCATGCAAGTTTTTGGTCACTTAATTACCTATAGAAGGGTCCATGCCTCTGTGTTGAAGCTCCCGATATTCCTGACAAAGGGCGCACCACTCGCAGAAGCAATGAATCAGCCAGTCGGGTCCCGGCGACTCGACAAGTCCGTAGCGACTCCTGAGCTTTGTGCGGTACGTGCATGAAATCAGGCAGGGCAGTCCAACGAGGCAGGCGATCAAACCGTATAGCAGACCACTTGTCGCGCACGCTGTGAACGATTGGTATACAAAGTGTTAGATCAATGAGACGAAGCATAAAAGGCCCTGGCGAGCGGTCTAAGAGAATGGCACTTACTGGTGTGGCCATTGTCAATAATCTCAGCCACCTGCCCATATGTCACGCACGGGAAGCAAACCGTCACCAGCGCTGAAACATAACAGAAGTTTAAATTTTGTGGCGTTGCATCATATTCGGTGACTTTCATAAAACAGAAAACAACTAATATGGCTAATGGCAGAATATATTCCCTGTTTGAAGAGAAATGCAACTAAGCAAGTAGTTTTGTGTGGGTGGGGTGGGGTGGGGAGAGACGGGGGGGGGGGGGGGAGAGAGAGAGAGACAAACATGGATCAAATATTTCGACATAAAGGGTGGTTTTTTTTTTTTGGGGTGGGGGTGGGGGGGGGGGGGGTTGCATCATTATAAAAAATCACAGTTGTTCTTTTTCAACAGTATTAAAATGTGGCGTTGCATCATTATAAAAAATGCGAGCCAAGATGCTCATGCGGAGTCAAACAAAAAAATGAGCTTGATCCAAACTTAAGCTAAAAGAAGCAGCCCAAATAAATTTATTTGGTCCGGTCCAAACGTAGTCTTGCTAACATAAAAGCCAAATAAGTAAATTTTAACTTAAGAATTTTTTCTAATTAAATGGAAATAAGAATCCATTTAATTAAGAAATTCCGATTTAAAAGGACACAATGTTTTGCAATCAAAGTCAAAGTTCTGTCAAACTCCGTCGCCTTACACTTTTGCTTAATTTGAAGAATAACACGACTAATCTAATATCGTTCTTCAATCGGGAACTTCCAAGACACGGAGATCGATTTTTCCTTCATCTAAGATCAAGGAAAAAATCTTCTTCAACTTAGGTGATTCTACAAGTCAAAGATTTATCGGGATAAAGTCTCGAAGCCCTCGATCAAGCACCGCTAGCTTCGACGATCTTTCAACCTTGAAGATTGAAGAAGTCAAAACTCACCATTCAAGATCAAGCTAGCTATTTCAAGCCTTTGGATCGTGACAGAATCGGAAACCAAACTAGAAGATTTTATATTGGTTTTATGTAAATATCACAGAGTGGTGTAACCTTATGAAATCGTTAAATTAAACTTTGAGCAATAATTTTTTGTCTTACAATTTAAACACGAAAATTTATATGTACACTGATATCTTGGGAAGTTTGATAATTCATCTAAACTAGTGGGCCACCTCATGTCAAACATTAAAAATAAGAAGGCATTTTAAGGCCATTGTTGAAAATCATAAGGTGAACAGTAAGGGTATTTTATAGAAAATACGAGAAAATTTTTGTAGTAAATCAAATATGAAAAGTTTAAATAAACAAGATTATGTGAAAAAGCAATATTAAGAATGTTTTGAAAAAGTATAAACTAACAAGATGGTGTTTTTCTTCTTCGAAACAAGAAAGGACAATATTACAACAAGTAAAACAAGAAATCTATATATATATATATATATATATATATATATATATATATATATATAATTCGAAGTTGAGAGAATGTTGTCGAGTCATCGCTTATTTGAACAGTTTCTTAATATGCCACTTGGACTTTCCTATTATGAATTTTTAAAATATTTTAAATTTACTTATCTTTGTAATAATGATTTGGATTCATTCTCTCTCTCACACAATTTGATTTGAATTCCTTCTTTCCATTTGAAATCCAACCAATAATATATATTTTACATTTCTCTCTATTTTATGTCAACATGCCCCACTCAAAAAATTTATTTATATCTTTACAATTTTATTAATTTTTAGATTTTAACAAAAATAATTCTCTATATATTCTTTTTTAATATTAAATATTTTTTGTTGTTGGGAAACACAATATTCCATCAGTTTTTCTCTTAAAATACCATAATTTCCTTCCTTTTATTTCATTACAAGTTTTATATATAGTTTACGCTCCCTTTTTTTTCAATCATCTATTATGTATTGTTACTATTTTCTTGGTGTCTTAAGTAATATCATATCAACATACGGGTTATATTGTTTGTTTTATCACTGTAATTGCTATTAGTTATGAAAGACTATTTCTATTACTTCATACACTAAAATTCATCTTCATTTGTCACTAAAATATAACAATTATAACTCAGGTTTATTTTAATGAAAAAAATTGGTAGGAGAACTCCTTTTAAGAAGTAAAAATAAACTTTTAATTATCTTATTGTCAGTACCAATATTGCAGTTGCTATTAGGCATACAAATACGAGATCTTCTAATAAGTATTTTGATTGTTGTTGCTCCGTGTGTAACGCACGAGATAAAAACTAGTAAATACAGAAAACTGATAAATCTGAAAATGAATCGACCTTATAGAATCTTTGTCACTAAAATATAACAATTATAACTCAGGTTTATTTTAATGAAAAAAAATTGGTAGGAGAACTCCTTTTAAGAAGTAAAAATAAACTTTTAATTATCTTATTGTCAGTACCAATATTGCAGTTGCTATTAGGCATACAAATACGAGATCTTCTAATAAGTATTTTGATTGTTGTTGCTCCGTGTGTAACGCACGAGATAAAAACTAGTAAATGCAGAAAACTGAAAAATCTGAAAATGAATCGACCTTATAGAATCCTTATCAATAACAAAAAAAAAATTGTTGGAACCATTTTATTGTAGCAATCCAACTATAATCCCATCTTAAAACGTAACGATTGTCGTTAGTGTGAGGAGAAATGTTGTTAAAGAGAGAGAGAGAGAGTTACCATTTCCTGGATCATCCATGCAATCGAACAGGCCGGTCTTCCAACCCTCAGTGCCAACTTGGTTTACCATCGGGTATTGACTGGACACAGGGGTTCCCATAGGAGTACCCAGATTATTACCAGAATTATGCATTGGCTGCTGATACCCTGCCTGCCCAACAAAATTCTGTGGTGGGTATTTCACAGGCTGCGGCGGGAACTGAACCACCGCCTGTTGTTGCTGAAAATTCGGTTGTGACGCTGGCGTGTAGCTCCGTGATGGAACCATATGGGGACTTTGCTGAGGGTACAAAACAGGCTGAATGGGGAGTGCTTGTGGCTGCTGCTGAGTTGGTGGTGGTGGTGGGTCCTGCACATCCTCCACCGTATAGTAAGTGTCATAGGGTGGTGATGGAGGCAAATGATCATCAGGGAAGGTGTCATTTTCATTTTTCTGTTGTTGGTATTGAAGCTGGTACTCCTCTTGAGGAGGCTGTGGGTTGGATGGGGAAGCATTTGCATTTAGACGTCCCATAACTAGCTCTTTTCTAGCTCCTCAGTGTTGAATTATGGTGATAGAGAGAGCGCTTTATATATGCACAGGGGAACCACCACTAGTAGTACTTTTTGAACTGGTTTCATATAAAAAGAGATCTTCTCTCATGCACTGGTGGCTGTTCATTTTTTTCTTCCTAATTTGCGATCAAACATGGTCAATTTCTATAGTTCAATTGCCTGCTAAGTGTATCTTGGCTTGTAGTTAACAAAGTCAACCATCTCTCTCTCTCTCTCTCTCTCTCTCTCTCTCTCTCTCTCTCTCTCTCTCTCTCTCTCATTGTTAGATCAGATACCGTACATTTTAACATCGAATCATGGGAGGTTCTAATTGTTAAATCAAATTCTGTATATTTTAGTATTGAATCATCTTTCCACTTCAAAATTTTAAGGGTTAATTACACCTATGTCCCTGAGATTAGGGAGTAATTACAGTCAAAGACATTAAGTTTCAAAATGTAACATACGTGACCAAAAACTTTAAAAAAAAGTAACACTTTTATCCAACCGTCAGGATTCCATCCAAAAAGTGTAATTTTTGTCGTTACGTATTTTGAAAATGACAATACTACCCCTGTACAGTATATAGTGAATAATTTTTATAATTTTCAAATCAAGATATCAAACCCTAATTTTTTAAAATTAGGGTTTGATATCCTAATTTTCTCTCTCCACAATTTAAACCCTAGATTTGAAGTCACCGCCGACAGACCCCTTCCACCGCCCCACGCCGCCAGCAGCCCCCCTCGCCCCACCATCCGACAGATTCACCCCACCACGCCGGCAAGCCCCTTGGCAAACCCAAGCTGCCAAGAAGCCTCCAGAAAACGCTTTGGCAAACCCACGCCGCCGACAGTCCCCCTCGCCCCACCACGCTGGCAAGCCCTTGGTAAGGGAGGGAGGAAGACTGGATGGGAAGGAGAGAGATAGTGGCTGTTTCAGGTCGAGAAGAAGAAAGAACGCCGGTGACGAGGGAGGAAGATGAGATGCATCGCCGGTGACGAGGGAGGAAGATGGGGTGCAGCGCCGGTGACAAGGGAGGAAGACGGGTTGCGCAGGGGAAGGGGGATGCAGACGGGGAAGGGGGAGGCAGGCGGGGTGCGGTGCCTGGGAAGGGAGTTGTGGGCATGACGGGGTGGGCGGGTGACGGGGGAGGGGGAGGGTGGGTGCGGTGGCCAAGGAAGAGGGAGGGTGTTGCGGTGACCGGGGAGAGAAAGTAAAAAAAATTAGGGTTTTTCTTTTCTAAAAAGAGACAATGGCATTTAAAAAAATAAATTTCTAACATAAGGGCAATAAAGTCATTTTGTTAAAACCGTTAAGATTTTTAAGGTTCCGTTTGGTTAATGGACACAAGTGTAATTTGTCCAAATTATTGTCCTTACCTGTAATTACCCCCAAACCTCAGGGACATAGGTGATATTATCCCAAAATTTAATTATCAGCTGAGTGGATAGAGATGAAGTTTATTTAAATTGAACAGTCAGAAAAACTTATCTTCTTAAATGTCACAGGCCGATGTGGAGAGTGCGCGTTAAGATCGTTCAATAAAGGAACATGTTTTTGGTTCACGCACAAATTTACTCGAGGGTACCTCGTAACGTTTAAATAAAAAATGTTACGAATAATTCTTGCATGTGTTTGAGATAAATATCTTGTCACTTTGTAAGGAACTTGACAAATCTAAGTACACGATGGGCATCAAAAAATCAAATTAGGACTAAACTTAAACTCTTTATTTTAATTTGAATTTTATTACTAAATTGTTAAAAAAAAAGGTGCCCACATATCTTTAGAGACCAAATATTTTAAATTTTGCCCCATCAAATAAGAAAGATCAAATTGTTTGTAGTCATTTACAAGTACATTTCTCAAAAAACGGAACTTCGGTTGAGAGAGACAAGTAGAATGTATGACAGCCTATTTCATTTTCTTTTTTAATTTGCAATTTTTGTGTGGTTTAAGATTAGATGGTATCATAAGCTAATGGGAAAATAAAAAAGTTAAATAATACAGTATTATCGTTATGGGTCAGTATGCGTGCATCTAATCATACAAAATTAAATCAGGCTGTAATGTTAAAAAAATAAATCTTTAAAAGAATAAATTGTTATAGTCCAGACCCATGAAGTTTCATACTAACAGCATAATAGTAATTGAATTTCCCAAAAAACTTATCAATCAAGCTAGCTACAACTTGAGATATGAATCGATTTGTAAGATTGTGGGGGTGGACTTCATATCATAGAGGGTGACTACGACTTTGTTGAATGGCTGGCACGACCGCGTATTATGGGAGTACTCATGTGCCTACTATTATATATGGCTCTTGCTGTCAATTCGTTTCCCATCATCACGATCGCAATCCATGACCAAGTCCAGAAACAAAGTCAGCTCAAGCTGGCAAGGATTTTATTCACCTTAACTCAATTCTTGGTTAACACCCATTTCAGTTATTTCGAAGAGGAAAGCTGTGTATTGAGCCATACTTTGTAACATCGTTGGAGAGACATACAATGTTTATATGTTAAAATATTATTCATCGTTTATCTAACAAGGAATTTTATATTCAATGTAGAATTTATATCCATGTCTCAACCCGCACTTTTCTATGTTCGTGTACTTTCTTATAACTTTAGAGGGTAAAAGCAATAACAAAAATTTCTTGATAAAATAGGGTTTTGACATTGCAAAATGATACGTGGACTTTGGAATAGAATTACTTATACTTTATTAGCATATATTTATATAGTCGACGATGTGGAAGTAGTAGTCTATACGTTCTTTACGCGTTCCAATTTCTTTGTTCCATTCCATGAATAGCCATCCAGTTGACTTGTATCTTCCATGACGTGGTGTGACTCCCTACTTGAGATGAGAGCTTCTTCAACGTGGCATATGAGATATGTTCTCGGCCAAGCAAGATGCAGCCCCCAGACCAGTATTTGTGGCACGTCCTATACTACACTGTTTGTAATTTTAATCACAGCTTGTCCAGATCTCTGGCCAAGCTCAATCTTTCTCCTCCTCTCTGAACTCTTGCATCAACTTTACTAGGGTGGCTACTTTGTGGAGGAGAGGAAAGTTGTGAAGGACACAAAATCTCGACAGCAGGAGGAGGAGAGGCAATCAAGAGAGCCACTTTACACGTATTTCAAATATGTAAAGGCACCCAATGACAGTTTTTGTGTTTTTGGGCACTTAATTTTGCTATCTTGAAACAGTCAATCAACTTTTCTATAATCCTGAAAGTGCAGCCCGTATATGGTAGGCCAGTGAGTTGTTAGCTTGCAGCCCATATTTTTTTTTATTGCAGTCGATCAGCTCTCTCTGCTATGGCCTCATCTCACAGTGTTGTCGTCTTTGGACTGAAGGAGCTAAAGTTCTAATGCGAATGGCTGGACTGAAGACAAGGAACGAAAATGCTTCATAATTGTTTCCATGATACTTGCAGGACTTTAGTCTAATTGAAGGAGCTAGTTCATTCTTCTCCTGTAAACACATGTAAGTGCAAGCATAGCACCAGCACGTCTATGGAGAGAGACGATTGAAGTACACATGAAGGCTGTTCTCCTTGTTAAAGAGCCTTGGGTTGAATCTCACCTACCATGGCCAAGTTTTAGCCTTGTTGTATAGTATGAACCAACAAGTGGTTTGAATGATAGGGCCTCCACTCCCTCCATGCGTATTCTTTGTTTCTAATTTTCTTTTTTGAGTAGTACTACATGAATGTACAATCAGTAATAAATCCGGTGCTTAAACCTCGTGTACTTAGCTGTTTCTTTATCTACTTCAACTCACCCAAATAAGAGAGGTAGAGAGAGAGAGAGAATTACCGTTTCCAGGATCATCCATGCAGTCGAATAAGCCAGTCCTCCAACACTCAGTGCCAATCTGGGGCTGCGGTGCTGTTTGAATTGGGTACTGGCCCGGTGATGGTTGGACAAGGGGAGCTTGAGGAATGATGTAGATTTGTGGTTGCACTTGAAGAGTGAAAGCATGTTGAGGATATTGTACAGGCTGAGGCGCTGGCTGACTTGCGAAAATGGGGTTAGCTTGTGGCTGCTGCAGTTGTTGCTTTGCCTGCATCTCGTGTTGGTAGTAAGCATGATGATAGGCTACTGGTGGCGGTACATCAACGGGGGTACTAGTGTCTGGCTGGGATTGATCCTGGTTATGCTGGGAGTGAGATGCGTTTGGATTGAGACGTCCCATTTTCCCCCCTGCACATTCAAGTAGGGGAGAGAAGAAGTATGAAAGCCTTGTGTATGAATATATTAACTGAACAGAGCTGTGTATTTAGGAACCAAGAGTGTTCAAAGGGACAAGCGGAGAGGCCAAAGTAACAACTGGTGCAGTTTTGTCCCATTGCCACAAGGCCGGCCATTATGAACTAGGACACGGATCAAGGACGTATGAAAGAGTTCAAAAAGCTCAGGGAGTGAATGAAAGAAGGCTTTTGTTGTTTGGTTATCAAATTACTTCTTTTACATAATGGTAAGAGAGACACTGGATTTATCATACTGGGCAATCACATTTGTCCTGGCTGGGTTTATCTCATTGGTGATTGGTCACATTACTCAATCGCTTCTATGTATAGGATGACTTGGCTTCTATGTGTACAATGACTCCCAGATCTCTCATCAAATTTTAAGTCATCGAAACAAGAACAAAGAAGATAGAAGAAGACTCCAAATGAAATTTGCTACAATTAACAACAGAGCAACTTTGTCAACATACTGCACAATTATAAGCGGTTTCGCATTTAAAGAAGAAAAGAAAGAATAGAGAACCAGTGATCACATTCTCATTTCAGTGCAAACTCTAGAAACATTTCTAATAGAGGGATCAAGGAAATCTGAGTATCATAAGGGGTGGGATGTTTGTGACTATCGTACCCGACCATAGAAGAGAACATTTGTGGTAAACGTCCACCTTGTGCTTGCTAATCAGGACTTATCTGATTAACGTTCAAAAGTCGATGATGGTAAGAACTCAAAGATGCTGATATGAGAATAAGAGAGATTGCTACATCAGAACTCTCTAATGAACACAACTGCGATGGAGAGCAAATCTGAACTGAACTTCTATTACTTCACTCACATTTTATATACGTTGGAGATACACATTTACAGGATCAAATGGACTTCTCTAGACATGGATTTCTCTAGACTACTATTGGAGATACACAACTGCGATGGAGAGCAAATCTGAACTGAACTTCTATTACTTTACTCACATTTTATATACGTTGGAGATACACATTTATAGGATCAAATGGACTTCTCTAGACATGGATTTCTCTAGACTAGTATTGAAAAATGAACAGACACCATAGCGAACATTCTGGAAGTCTAACACTAAATACCACACAGTTTATACAAAAACCAACTGCTAATTGCAATAATTTCCAACACTCCTCTTTAATGCACTTCCCTTACAACTCCAATTGATTCTCTAAGATAACAATACCTGTCCTTTGCAAGTGCTTTGATAAATATATCTGCTAATTGCTCTCCAGTTCTGTAATGCTCTAACTTTATAATCGCCTCTGATATTGCTTCTCTGATGAAGTGATACTTTATAGCAATATGCTTAGTTCGGCCATGACTAACAGGGGTCTTTCCCATTGCAATGGCTGATTTATTGTCACAATACAAAGAAGTTCCTTCTATTTGCTTTACGCCAATGTCTTCAAGAATTCTTCGCAACCAAACTGCTTGTGATGTTGCCTTTGCAGCAGCAAGATACTCTACTTCTGCTGAAGATTGAGCCACCATTTTCTGCTTCCTTGAACCCCATGAGCATATAGCTGAACCAAGAGAAAAATAAGTATCCTGAAGTGCTTTTCATGTCATCAAGCAGCCTGCCCAATCGTTATCGGTATTACCAACCAACTTTGATTCTTCACTTGTGTTGAAACGATTACAACATTTATTGCGCTACCACGTAACACGTAGTGGGTTCGGAAACATACCGTATGAAGTCTCCGAATATTCCGACGTAGGATCCTTGTTATTACGAGCCTCCAACACGCTTGATCTTTTTCGCAAGTACGAAAACGGCTACTAGAGTCGAGTTCTTCGTCCACGAACCAAATCCTAGAGCTTGGTGATTGCTCTAGAGAGAGTGCTATAGAGAGAGGGTTATTACTATTGACTTGTGATTTATTGAGATATCTCTAGGCTTTATATAGAGATACAATTAGAGACTGGCTTTACCTCCAACTCTTAGGAGATAAAGATTGTATTTATCTCAAACACTTAAGAGATAAATATTCTCTAAATAACTGTATTTATCCAAACTAACAAATACACATTATCTGTTAGTGGGCGGATAATGGGTCCACTGACCCAATTTATTAACAGCTCCCACTCGCCCACAGACAAGGCAAATAAATCGTACAGTCCCTCTCTATCTCTCGTCCGCTCATCTCCTCATACAGGAAATGAAACGTGCGACCTATGAGAAAGGATGTCCAGTTGAGGAGTATTGTATTAAGTTATCACCAAACTAACACAATACATCACTCTCAAAAAATCTCGTATGTACCCCAGATAGTTCAACTACACCAGATTAAACACTCTTAAATCCCTCATAGTGAGCAGTGTTAAACCTCTTATATGTTATGTATTCATGACTCATATCGAAACGAAAATCGACAAAGTCGCCCGGGCTATGAATCACACAACATGATGTAATATTGAACTTTCTTCCCAAAGCCCTCATATCATTCCAATTAGACCCAACCGCTTTCCTAGACATGCCCCGCGAGACCGCATCATCCATGATCCAAGGGTACATGCTAAAGTAGCGACATTGAGTATCCTCTTCATGACATAGTCTAAGGTGAAAAGGGTACCATATAGGATCAAAAATTTTGATCGAAGTGGCTCACACAGTGACGAAGCAGGGATTCATTCGTCACTCCCACTGTCGGTCTGCATTTAGCACATGCAGTATGATTTGCATGCTATGGCGTAACCCGCAAGGGCGTGTCACATAAATGTATAATTACGCCATACGAATCTAAGTCTAGTCGCTGTACAAGCGCCTAACCTGAGTTTTTCAGCCCAGTCACTTTCATAGTGCCTGCCTGAAATCTCACATTCGGCTGTAAACAGGCTACATAGAGTTGTGGAGATACTTTATGATCGACCTACATTTATTAGGTGTATTGACACAGTGAACAGTGACAGACTCATCTGCATGAGCTGTAACCCTAGAGCCTGTAAGAATGACCTCAATCAAACAGTTTCCTGGATTGCTGCTGAACAAGCAACATACTCCGACTCTATCGTGGATAGGGCGATGCAAGACTTTTTCTTGCTGTACCAAGAGATAGCTCCACCTAAAGTGGATATGCGCTCATCTCTATCAGCGCCCCAATCAACATCGCTGTATCCTCTCAATCTCAAGTCTCCACCATGATAGCACAGGACGAGATCAGCGGTTCCACGTAAGTATCGAAGAATCCTCTTTACCGCATTCCAATGAGCGGGTCCAGGATTACTCTGATAACGACTCACCATTCCAACGGCAAAGCAGATGTCTGGACGCGTACACAACATAGCGTACATCAGACTTCCTACTGCAGCCGCGTAAGGCACTTTGGACATCCGATTCTTTTTCTCGTCATTCTTTGGGCATTAGTCTGTTGTTAAAGTACACGCCTTATCCATTGGAGTGTTTATGGATTTTGAGTTATGCATACGGAATCGTTCAATGACCTTCTTGATATATGTCTCTTGAGACAAACCGAGAAGTCTCTTTGGACGATCACGTATGATTTTAACCCCGAGCACATAATTAGCTTCTCCCATGTCCTTCATCTCAAAAGTTGAGGACAGCCACTGCTTAGTGGCGACAATGGAACTCATGTCATTCCCAGCTAAAAGAATGTCATCCACATACAAAGAAAGGATCAGAATATTTTTCTTGGATCGTTTTACGTAAACGCAATGGTCTTGTTCAATCATTTCAAAACCTATAGAGGTAATGGCATGATGAAACCTAAAGTACCACTGCCTAGATGATTGTTTGAGACCATATATAGAACATTTGAGCCGGCAAACTTTGCGCTTATGTCCCTTGACTTCAAAACCCTCAGGTTGAGCCATATAAATCTCTTCGTCTAGTTCTCCATTGAGAAACGCAGTCTTAACATCCATATGAAAAAGTTCTAAATCCTGCTGGGCGACAATAGCTAGGATCAGGCAAATTGAAGCAAATCTCACCACTGGGGAGAAAGGTCTTCATAGTCCACACCCCGCAGTTGGGTATAGCCTTTCGCCACAAGACGTGCCTTATACTTGTCAATTGACCCGTCTGCCTTGCGCTTGACTTTTAAAAACTCACTTGTTTCTGACAGTCTTGCGCCCTGGCGGAAGGTCAACCAACTCCCAGACCTGATTCTTCTCCATTGAGCTCAACTCATCTTTCATTGCAGCCATCCACTCATTACTAGCAGGTGAAGATAAGGCTTCTTCCATAGAAGTGGGCTCATCTTCATCAGTTGGAGTGCACATAAGAATTTCACCGTCAATCTCAAAACGACGACGTGGAACTCTTCCTCGTGCACCTCTACGCAGTTGAGAATCTTGTTGACCTGATGGTCCTGATGGTGTGCTCCCACTGTCTAGGATGCTCCCACTGGGTTGAAGATCACTTATACTATCTTCAGCGACAACAGGATGATAAACTAATCCCCCACCTTCGATTGGAGATGGTAAAGTGGCTTCAACTTCCTCTAACTCATAGAGGTCAAGATTCTTACTTGCGTCTCCAATGCTAGGAAAATCATTCTCTATGAAATCGACATCACGAGACTATATTTCAGTCTTTCCACCATTTGGATGTTCACCATACATCACATAGCCTTTAGAGTTTTCAGAATACCTCAAGAAGATACTCTTTTTAGCTCTAGGCCCTAGTTTCCCATACTTATGAGAAATACTGTGAACATAACCTGCTGAGCCCCATGGGCGCAAGTTATCCAAATTTGGCTTTTGGCCATTCCAAAGCTCATATGGGGTGGACATGACTGATTGTGAAGGCACTCGATTAAGTATATAGGCTGTAGTCAAAAGAGCATCCCCCCAAAAAGATATTGAGAGGTTTGCTTGAGCCATCATAGACCTAACCATGTCTAACAATGTTCTATTCTTTCTTTCCGCAACGCCATTTTATTGTGGAGTATTAGGAATAGTAAGTTGCCTGCGTATCCCTTTTTCCTCACAAAACTTCTTGAAGTGATCTGACAAATATTCGCGTCCTCGGTCAGTGCGAAGAGTTTTTAAATTCTTCTCTTTCTGATTCTTAACCTCAGCTACAAAGCGTTTGAAACAGTCCAAAGCTTCATAGCGGTGAGATATCAGATACACATAACCATATCGCGTATAATCGTCTATCAATGTAAGGAAATAAGAGGCGCCATGGCGTGCCTTTACACTCATAGGTCCACATATGTCAGAGTGAACTAGCTCAAGTGGTTAAGTTGCTCTCACAGCCTTTCCAAAAGGCTTCCTGCATGCTTTACCGGCCAAACAAGCCTCACAAGTTTGTAGATTGACTCTTGCGAGTGGGCCCGAAAGGCCTTCTCTAGCTAAACGAGTTATCCTATCTTGGCCTATGTGGCCCAGTCTTGCATGCCAGGTGGTAGAATCATTCACAATATTATCATTCACAACATAAGAATAAGAGGACTGAGAATCATTTAAATCCAATTGAAAAAGACTATCCATGCGAAAACCATGTCCGAACAAAACATCATCCAAAAAGATGTCCAACTTATTACCCTTAAAAATAAAGGAAAAACTACTGTCTAATAAAGCAGTAACTGAAAGTAGATTAAGCCGAACAGTGGGTGCATATCGCACATCCTCAAGAATCAATGTGCGCCCAGTGCGCAACTTGAGCTGGTAAGAACCAACCCCTAGCACTTCTTCGGAGCTATTGTTTCCCATGAACATATGTTTGCTACCCGCTGGAATCCGGTGATAATCTACGAACCCCTCTCGATCACGTGCTACATGTTTTGTTGCACCTGTATCCACAAACCACACAGGTTGGGAAGGAGCAACCATCACATGTGAGGAAACATATAACTGAGAGAGAGATTCTGAAAGTACCTTCTTCGGCTCAGTGCAATCACGAGCGAAGTGTCCTTTCTGTTGACAGTTGAAGCATTTAACTTTAGACAGATCCTTTTTCCCACCACATTTTCCTCTCTTGCGTTTCTTCATTTTTCCTTCCTTTGGCGCAGAAGTGCTAGCCTCGCCTTTCTTACCTTTCTTACTTTGTCTTCCGCGCTTGCCATTTGCATTGCGCGATCCCCCTTGGGCGACATAAGCAAGGGTCTTGTCAGCATCTCGAGTCTCGTCCTCAAGGATGACATGCTGTGAAACATCAGAAAAGTTCTTGATGTTTTCACTGTGAGTCAATATCTATTTCATATTGGCCCATGAGGCAGGAAGGGACCTTATGACAGCTCTGACTTGCTGCTCATCTGTGAGCGCATGGCCAGCATCCCTCAGCTTACCAATCATATTGGACATCATCCTTAGATGTTCACTCATGGTATGTTTAGGGTCTTTTGTGTACTCCTCAAACTTAATCACAAGGCTATGAAGCCGCGTAGTTGAGGTTCCACCAAAAGAGAACTTGAGCTGCTCCCATAAAGCTTTGCAAGTTGGAAGTTCATCATACTGCCCGATTAGATCATTTTGCAAGCTGCTCAACAAAGTATAGCGCGCACTACGATCCTTCTGATTCTATTTCTGGTAGGCAGTGTGGTCTATTAGGGGTTGCGCCTCAGTTGGCG
This sequence comes from Escallonia herrerae, assembly GCA_033070095.1. Classification (NCBI taxonomy): domain Eukaryota; kingdom Viridiplantae; phylum Streptophyta; class Magnoliopsida; order Escalloniales; family Escalloniaceae; genus Escallonia; species Escallonia herrerae. The sequence goes on along the minus strand of JAVXUP010001952.1, from coordinate 117,697 downwards.
CGACCAACTCCTTGGTCAAGTGCTCCTCGAGCTCTTGTTCGTTCAGCATGAATTTCATCTTTTTGTGCCAAACGTCATAATTGTTTCCGTTAAGTTTTTCACCCTTAACGAGATCAGCTATGACATTCTTGGTGGCCATTATATTCACTACATTAGATTGCGCAAGGAAAAGACATTAATTATACATCCTTCTATTTATTTCAAAAAATTCAAATGAAAAACATAATCCTTCCTCACATCATGAAATCGAAAATTTGCTAAGCTCGTAATCATCTCCCATGTATGTGAGTTGGGAAAAATATTTTTCAAGTAATTTTTCGCAATAAATTTCATCATTATATAAGCCACAATATAATAAATCATCCACATGATAATTTAGAACAATATAAAATTGCACCATGCAATAAAGTGTGCAAGGACTCCATTGAGCCCCATTGACATTCTAATAACTTATGCTAAGAAAATTCTGACTTGAATAATGTGCATGCGAAATTACATCCCCATACAAGGCTTTCTGGAAATATACAGGGAAATAGTAGAATACAACATCTTTGAGAATCCTACTACAAACTACTCCAATAAAACAAATGGAGATGCCGCACAGCACATTATTCTCAAAAGAATTTTCTTAAAGCAAGAGTAAACACATAAACATAAGTTTCTTTAGAATGCTAATCTAGTATCCATCCATTTAACCTAAAACTAGCATGCTCAAATAACAAGTTAAAGGGTAATTTAAATGGATGAATAGGTCACATTCTCCTTCTAAGGAAAATGGGCATGAATGCCTTGAAATTGAGTTTAAAGTGTGGGCTTACCAAAAAGCCCAACAAATATATTGTAACTATATATATATATATATATATATATATATATATATATATATATATATATATATATATATATATATATATAAACCATAATGCAAAACAAGGCAAATAAGTAAAACATAATTTATCTATGTCATCTAGCTCTCCAAAATATTTATTTCTGCTCACAAAGTGCAAAAAATAATATTTATGCATTATTCGTATTTTTTTTGGGAACCACAAAAGTACCACAAAAATACTCACAAATGACCAAAAACTGAGAGATAAATCCTAAAAAATTGGCAAACAGTAAATTTATCCCTAATTTACCCTCTGCAATTAAAGAAAAAATTCTGTGTATAAAACAAATTTTTAAAGCTAATTTCAATAGAAAAAGTCGTTTAAAAATTAAACAGAATACACACAGATGATATAAAGGTAAATTTAACACCATATAAAACCTTCAGAAGTCAAAACAAGACTTCACGCGCCGGCGGTGGGGTCAGAACATGCCGAAAAACATCCTCACGCGCTTCCACGCGCCACCATGCTTGTGGAGTCTTCGAGGCAGGCGCGTGTGAAGCACGCGCGCGTGTGGGCGCGCGTGGAACCATCTTGGCTTGGGTGAGTGTCACGCGTGTCGCGCGTTCCAGCAGCCTCGGCTGGCGCGTGGACGCGCGTGCGCGGCTCCAAGGGGCGGCTTGGCTCACGTGCGGCGCGTGGGAGTGGCTTGGCGCGCGTGCCGCGAGTGGCATGTGACTAGTCATGCGCGTGGCTCAATCGGCGCGTGACACGTTTCACGGCTTGTGTGCACTGTTCATCTTCTTCGTGAAAAAATCCTAATTTTTTCAGCGCCGCCATGTCGCGATGCCAACTTTTTAAGGCCATATCTCTATCGTTTTTAAGCCAGATAATGCGTACGATATATCGTTGGAAAGCTTATGCGACATAGATTAATTATGTACCAAACGATCATGATAAAAACTGAATATCATGCTCCGAATTTGAGTCCCAAAACTAAAAAAAATTACAGTTTTCTTGAAAAATAAAATCGTGATTTCTCATAAACCATGCATCCAAAAATTACGAAATTTTACGGAGTTCATCCTCAAACATAAGAGAACAAAATCATATAATTATTTTTTAGAAAAACATGCTCAAAAAATTTCGACTTTTAATAATGGGTCTCGTTCATGTATCCGGAAAAAATCGCAAATGCACATAATTTAATTAGCATGTTAAAGGTGAATCAACAAGTAATCATCCTTTGATACCAATGTTGAAACGATTACAACATTTATTGCGCTACCACGTAACACGTAGTGGGTTCGGAAACATACCGTATGAAGTCTCCGAATATTCCGACGTAGAATCCTTGTTGTTACGAGCCTCCAACACGCTTGATCTTTTTCGCAAGTACAAAAACAGCTACTAGAGTCGAGTTCTTCGTCCACGAACCAAATCCTAGAGCTTGGTGATTGCTCTAGAGAGAGTGCTATAGAAAGAGGGTTATTACTATTGACTTGTAATTTATTGGGATATTTCTAGCCTTTATATAGAGATACAATTAGAGACTGGCTTTACCTCCAACTCTTAGGAGATAAAGATTGTATTTATCTCAAACACTTAAGAGATAAATATTCTCTAACTAACTGTATTTATCCAAACTAACAAATACACATTATCTGTTAGTGGACGGATAATGGGTCCACTGACCCAATTTATTAACAACTTGCTTCATACAGGATTCCATAATCTAATGTCCCTTGCAAGTACCTTAAAACCCTTTTGCCAGCTTCGTAATGCTTTTGACTAGGATTTTGCATAACCTTGAAAGTAGATTTGCAGCAAACGTGATGTCCGGTCTGTTAGTGTTTTTTCAAAATATAGTGTCAAAGTTGGTTCACTTTCTTTGTCAAAATGATGAAAGGAAGATGAAGAGGCAAAGAGGGAGGAATCCCACATAGAAGGGAATTGGAAAAGTAAGTGGGTATATAATAAAGAACTCTACTTACTTTAATACTTATGTGGTATGCTAAGGTGTATGCATGTGCACCGAGTATGGTGCAAAGCACCATATGAGGAACGATCGCACGCACGCGCGCGCGCGCGGCAGTGGGCTGTGAGGCGCAATGTGGCGCTTTGATGGCGCACTTTGCACTTCTCACACGCGATTAGACGCCTTTAAGTTTTCGTGACGAAAACTAGGCCGTCGGTGCAACGGATCGGGTCGGATCCGACCGTTAACAGCTGAGTGGCTACACTTGCACTGGCGCGATTAGACTCCTTTAAGTTTTCGTGACAATAGCTAGGCCGTCGGTGCAAAGGATCGGGTCGGATCCGACCGTTAGCAGCTGAGTGGTTACACTTGCACTGGTTCGGGTTATGCCCGAAAGGTTGCACCTGTTAGGCAGCTGGGTGGTTCCAGTTCGGGCCAGACCCACCTGTTGAGAGCTGGTTAGTTACCAGTCCAGATCTGGACCGTTAATCTTAACGGTTTCTAATCCGAAGGTCCAGATTGCTTGGGTGCATGATGAAAGGGTATGACCCTTGATTAGCAACCACTAGTGCTTTAAATAGAGCACAATGGTCCGAAAATCTGACCATGTATAGATGAGCCTCTACTCTGTTCTCCTTTCTGCAGATCTTTTACAATAAGAAATTTCTGCAGAATTTCTTAGTTGTAAACCCGTTTTCCAGTATTTCATACACTTTTCTGTGGAGTGAATATCGTGTGTGCAAACGCTATTCACTAGTGCGCTTCGTTGTATCTTGGAGGGTATTTGCCTGTAACCCGCTGCACACCAATTTTAGGTGGGGGCAAATATAAACTTAAGGAGAGCGTTTTATAACGTGCCTCGAAGCCGATCCTCTTTCAGTCACAAAGCCATCTCATAATCCTCCAACAATCTTAAGTTTATATTCTGCAACAATGGCGTTCGTGACGTTGAAAGACATGGGCTCGGATTTCCACCTCTTGGAGCGTTTTGATGGTGGGGACTTCGTTCGTTGGCAAAGGAAGATGCACTTTATACTAGTAACAGTGAAAGTGTACTATGTGATCGTGAATCCAAGACCTCCGGAACCCGATAAAAATGAGGAGGAAAGTGTTGCGCAGACACGTGAAAGATTGAGGTGGGATCAAGATGATGAGATATGTCGAGGAAATATTCTGAATGGCATGTCCAACACGCTATTCGATGCCTATCATACTGTCAAAACCGCTAAAGAACTTTGGAACCAATTGGAGCGTCGCTACATCACCGAGGATGCCACCAGTAAAATGTTCATCGTTTCTAAATTTTTTGATTACAAAATGCTTGATGGTAGGTCGGTTATGGAACAATTTAATGAGATTAAAAGTATTCTTGATCGTTATTCCCAACACAAGTTAGCCTTGGATGAGTTTATCGTGATTACATCTATCATTGATAAATTGCCTCCTTCTTGGAAGAATTTTAGGAACAGCCTTAAGCATCATAAGGAAGACATCAACCTTGACGAGTTGGGTACTCATCTTCGGATTGAGGAAGACTTGCGCAAGGAAGAAAAGTCTAAAAGCGAGGGTGTTTCTAAAATCTTGGCCGTGGAAGAAGGAGAACATCCAAGAAGAACTCCCATGAGAACAAGAAAAGGAAGCTTCAAGGAAATGACGACGACGACAAGGACAAGAAGAAAAAACACAAAGGAAAGTGTTTTCACTGTGGCAAACCAGGGCACTATAAGCGTGATTGTCGTGCCTTGAAGAAACAAAAAAAGGCGACCGAAAATAATTTAGTCGCGGTAATCAGTGAGGCAAATGTCCTTGAAGATGACGACGCATGGTGGATTGACTCGGGTGCGACAAAGCATGTGTGCAAGGACAAGAGGTTTTTTACAACCTATGAACCGGTAAAGGATGGAAGCCTTCTTTACATGGGAAACTTGTCAATTGTGCAAATTGTGGGCAAAGGAAATGTCGAGCTCGAGTTTACATCCGGAAAAGTTGTCACCCTTACCAATGTTTGTTATGTGCCCGAAATTAGGAAGAATTTAGTTTCGGATTGTATGCTTAACAAGTTTGGTTTCAAACTTGTTTTTGAAGCTGATAAGTTTGTACTCTCTAAGGGAGGGATTTTTGTGGAAAAGGGATATCTTTGTGAGGGATTGTTTAAACTTAATATTAATAATAAGAATATTATTTCTGCTTATATTATTGAGTCACAATCTTTTCTTTGGCATAATCGTTTAGGACATGTTAATACTAGAAAAATTAATGACATTATTAAATTAAATCTTTTGCCTAGTATGCATGTAGATAAAGGATTTTGCAAGACATGTATGCTCACTAAAATCACTAGAGCTCCTTCTCCAAATGGACATAGAGACTCTAAGATTTTAGATTTAATACATAGTGATTTAGGAGATTTTCACTCCTCTCCTTCATTAGGAGGAAACTCATATTATGTGACCTTCATTGATAATTATTCTAGGTATTGCTATGTTTATTTATTGCATAATAAAAGTGATGACATGCCTAGTTTTGTCACATATAAAAATGAAGTAGAAAATTTTTGTGATGCCAAATAAAAATACTTAGAACCGATAGGGGAGGAGAGTACTATGAGCCACCATTTTTTTGAAGAAAATGGCATAGTGCATGAATTCTCTGCACCGTATACACCACAACATAACGGTGTAGCAGAAAGAAAGAATCGGACATTAGTCGAAATGGTTAATGCCATGCTCTCCAACTCGGGTCTAGGAAAAGGATTTTGGGGGGAAGCTTTATTAACAGCTTGCTAGATATTAAATAGAGTTCCAACTAAAGGGAAGAACGTTACTCCTTATGAGTTATGGAAGAAAAGGAAGCCTAATCTGAATTATTTTAAAGTTTGGGGTTGTAGGGCCGTTGTAAGAGTTCCGGAACCAAAAAGGAAGAAATTGGTTGAAAGAGGCATTGAATGTATTTTCATTGGTTATACTTTACACAGTAAAGCATATAGGTTCATGGTAGTGGAACAAAATGATTATTATTCTAAAAACACTATCATTGAATCTAGAGATGCCATCTTTGACGAAGTAGGTTCCAATCACTTCCTAAGCAAGTTGAGCAAAAGGAAGGTCAACGTGATGTTGAGGAAAACCATGAAAACGAAGTGGAACCTAGAAGGAGCAAACGAATGAGAATTGCTAAAACCTATGGACCCGATTTCTACATGTATTTGGTAGAAGGAACTAGGACGGCAATACAAAACTCCATACCGATTGTTTTAAATGTGGAATCTGACCCTAGGACTTATAAAGAGGCCATGAGGTCTCAAGATTCTTCTTTTTGAAAGGAAGCAATAAATGAAGAGATTGATTCAATCATGGGAAATGGAACATGGAAATTGGTGGATTTACCACCTGGTTCTAAACCCATTGGTTGTAAATGGATCTTCAAGAAAAAGTTAAGGTTGATGGATCGATTGAAAATTTTAAGGCAAGGTTAGTGGCTAAGGGTTTTTCCCAAAAGGAAGGTGTTGATTATTTTGACATTTATGCACCAGTTGCAAGGATAGCCACTATTAGGGTGCTTATTGCACTAGCTTCCATCCATAAGCTAGTTATTCATCAAATGGATGTTAAAACGGCATTCTTAAATGGTGAATTAGATGAGGAGGTATACATGCAACAATCGGAAGGGTTTGTTGTACGTGGGCAAGAAAATAAAGTTTGTAAGTTGATTAAGTCATTGTATGGACTTAAGCAAGCCCCTAAGCAGTGGCATCAAAAGTTTGATCAAATTGTGATGTCTAATGGTTTTAAAATACATGAATCGGATAAGTGTGTGTACAGTAAGTTCGATGACGGTAAGGGAGTTATCATTTGCTTATACGTAGATGATATGCTCATTTTTGGTACTGACTTGGAACAAGTTGTAAAGACAAAGAAATTCTTATCCAATAAATTTGAAATGAAAGACATGGGTGTTGCTGACGTGATTTTAGGAATTAAAATCATAAGGAATAATAGTTGCATAACCTTGTCACAATCTCATTATATTGAGAAGGTGTTAAAAAGGTTTGACCATTTGGATAGCACACCAGTTAGTACTCCGTTCGATGAGAGTATTAAGTTGTCTCCTAATGATGGTAGAGCTGTGAGACAACTAGAATATGCGAGTGTAATAGGCTATTTAATGTATGCCATGACTTGTACTAGACCGGATATTGCTTATGCAGTAGGAAAACTTAGTAGATATACTAGTTGTCCTAGTAATATGCATTGGAATGCAATATATAGGGTCTTTAAGTACCTTAAAAGAACCATGGATTTCGGCATATGTTATAATGGGTATCCTTCTGTTTTGGAAGGATACACAGATGCCAGTTGGATTACGAATCGGGAGGATTATGCTTCCACAAGTGGATGGATTTTCACATTTGGTGGGGGAGCAATATCCTGGGGTTCGAAGAAACAGACTTGCATTACTGATTCTACCATGGCAGCAGAGTTTATTGCTTTAGCTGCAGGGGGCAAGGAGGCAGAATGGCTAAGGAATTTGCTTTTAGAGGTTCCTTTATGGCCTAAGCCTATGGCTCCAATATCGATAAGGTGTGATAGTCAATCAACTTTATCACGGGCATGTAGCGAAGTGTATAATGGAAAGTCTAGACATATTGGTCTTAGACATAGCAATGTGAGGCAGTTGATTACCGAAGGTGTAATCACATTGGAATATGTGAGGTCATTGGAAAATTTAGCGGATCCGTTAACTAAAGAGCTTCCAAGGGAAATGATTATTAGGACCTCACGAGGGATGGGACTCAAGCCCATGTCAAGGATCACCAATAATGGAAATCTCGACTTAACGCTTGCTAACACCAAGTCTTGAGTTCAACGAGTCAAAAGTACATTATGATGGTGATTGCAAGCACAAATTTTAGTCATCCCAAGGTAATGTGCTTGGTAACCGTAATGAAGAACTAGGGTGAGTATTATACTCTTAATAGGTCTATAAAAGGATCATTCTTTGGAGTGTTAGTTACGGTACACTTTTGATAGACCTGACTCGTGAGTGTGAAGTGGGGCCGCTTCTGTCGAGTTTAAAGGGCTTAACTCTAGAGCACTCATGAAAAACAAGATACAAATTACATGGCCATTTATTGTATAAGCAGTTTTCTGGATTTGTGTATGGATAAGAGTTTCATGTGTGATATGTGACCGGCTAGTCAACAAGGATAGGTGGTTCAAAGTTTATCTACCACACTTTTTCAGATTAGTCTTGTTATCTAATCACTAAGTGAAGATTCAAGTCGTAAGACATCTTCATTTATGCATGTACTTCACTGGATAATAAGATCTGGTTTTTTGTTTTGTTTTTATTTTATATTTTGTAAAATGGTGGGGATTGTTAGTGTTTTTTCAAAATATAGTGTCAAAGTTGGTTCACTTTCTTTGTCAAAATGATGAAAGGAAGATGAAGAGGCAAAGAGGGAGGAATCCCACATAGAAGGGAATTAGAAAAGTAAGTGGGTATATAATAAAGAACTCCACTTACTTTAATACTTATGTGGTATGCTAAGGTGTATGCATGTGCACCGAGTATGGTGCGAAACACCATACGAGGAACGATCGCACGCACGCGCACGTGCGCGTGGCAGTGGGCTGTGAGGCGCAATGTGGCGCTTTGATGGCACACTTTGCACTTCGCACGTGCACATCGTCGCGAGACGCGATTAGACGCCTTTAAGTTTTCGTGACGAAAACTAGGCCGTTGGTGCAACGGAGCGGGTCGGATCCGACTGTTAGCAGCTGAGTGGTTACACTTGCACTGGTTCGGGTTATGCCCGAACGGTTGCACCTGTTAGGCAGCTGGGTGGTTCCAGTTCGGGCCAGACCCACCTGTTGAGAGCTGGTTAGTTACCAGTCCAGATCTGGACCGTTAATCTTAACGGTTTCTAATCTGACGGTCCAGATTGCTTGGGTGCATGATGAAAGGGTATGACCCTTGATTAGCAACCACTAGTGCTTTAAATAGAGCACAATGGTCCGAAAATCTGACCATATACAGATGAGCCTCTACTCTCTTCTCCTTTCTGCAGATCTTTTACAATAAGAAATTTCTGCAGAATTTCTTAGTTGTAACAAGTTATCCAGTATTTCATACACTTTTCTGTGGAGTGAATATCGTGTGTGCAAACGCTATTCACTAGTGCGCTTCGTTGTATCTTGGAGGGTATTTGCCTGTAACCCGCTGCACACCAATTTTAGGTGGGGGCAAATATAAACTTAAGGAGAGCGTTTTACAACGTGCCTCGAAGCCAATCCTCTTTCAGTCACAAAGCCATCTCATAATCCTCCAACACGGTCTAGTTGCAGTGAGATACAAAGACTTCCAACTAGACGTTGATATCTTGAAGCCTCTACTTTCTTACCTCCGTCTTCTAGCCTTAGCTTTTCATTTGAAACTAAAGGAGTGTCAATTGACTTACAGTTTACCATACCAAACTTCATAAGGATATTTTTTGTGTACTTTTTTTGAGACATGAAAATCCAATTCCTGTTCTGAGAGACCTTAATTCCCAAAAAATAATGCAGTAGACCCAAGTTGCTCATTTCGTACATATGCATCATGTTTTCTTGAAGTTTTGAATCATTTTCTCATTGCTACCGGTGGCAATCAAGTCATCAACGTACACTAACACAATGAGAACATCAGCTCTTTCTCTCAAAATATATAATGTCGACTCACTCTTACTTTTCTCGAAACCTTTCTTTGCAAAATATTTATCTATTTCACTGTACCAAGCTTGGGGAGCTTGCTTCAGCCCGTATAGAGCCTTTTTTAGCTTGTAAACTTTATTTTCTTTCCTCTTTCACAAAGAGCTCTAGGGGCTGCTCTGCATATACTTCATCATATAGTACCCCATTCAAAAGCCCTGACTTAACATTGATAAATTTTCCATTTTTCCTGGGCAGCAAGACTTAATAAAGTTCTTATAGTTTCATGCCTTGCTATGGGTGCAAAGGTTTCAGAAAAATCTATACCTGGCTTCGCCACTAGCCTTACCTTATCCTTCTGAATGCTTGCATCTTGATTTAGCTTTGTCTTATATATCCATTTAACTCCAATAACATCTCTTCCTTTTGGACGATCAACAATCTCCCATGTATTGTTCTTCTTAATCATGGCCATCCCTTCTTCCATTGCCTTGATCCATACTTCATGTTGCTTTGCTTCGATCTTCGAAGCATTGTGGCTCTATCGTTGTAAAATTATAGGACTCATAATATTTCATTAATTCTACTCATTGTTCTTGGAGGAGATTCTGGAATTAATTGGTTTGATGAAGCAGCCTCACTTTGCGAATTTGGAGTTGACGGAGGTAATTGAGGACTAACTTCATATGGTTCAGAAGTTTTGCCTTGTGCATTGGAAATAGAACATATATATGATGTCTCTGTCTCCTTTTTCTCCTTCCAATCTCAAGAAGCCTGTTAATTAAAGATATCTTTACTAACGATTAATCTGTTAATTTCCACATTGTAAAGCCGATAACCTTTTGTCAAAAAATCATAACCAACATAAATACATTTGACGCTTTTCTTATCAAACTTGCTTCGTTTTTTAGAAGGAATATGAGCATAACAAATGCTCCTGAAAATTCTCAAAGGTCTTACCGAAGGTTTGATGCCACTCCAAGCTTCAAGCGGAGTTTTATACTTCGCAGAACATCAATTAAGGATAAAGACAATTGTGTTCACAGCTTCTGCCCAAAAACGTTTGGGCAAATCCTTCTTGACCATCATCGATCTTGCCATCTCTACAATTGCCCATTTTTTACGCTCTGCGATTCCATTTTGCTGTGGATTATATTCACATGTTAGCTATTTCCAAATGCCTTCATTTTTACAATATTCTTCAAACTCTTTAGAAGTATATTCACCTTCTATGTCACTTTTAATTGTTTTGATGTAACGATCACTTTTTTTCTCGACAAGAGCTTTAAACCTTTTAAAGACAAGGAAGGTCTTTGATTTTTCTTTCAAGAAATAAACCCAAGTTATTCAAGAGTAATCATCTACAAAGAGTAAAAAGTACCTTTGCTCACTAAGAGAGGATATTTTCATTCTTCCACATATATCGGTATGGACCAGCTCCAATGGTGACTTTGTTATCCAAGAACTTCGCTTTGGAAATGGTAAACGATGTTGTTTTCCTATTATGCATCCTTCACATGGATTAGAGATTGTATCTCTATTACTGGTAAACCATTCACCATACTCTTCTCTTGAAGGAACTTCATTGGATTGAAATGAAGAGGACAAAATCTCTTATACCATAGCCACCTTTCTCCGATAACTTCAGCTTTACAAGCAGCAAATGTTCCACATTGGAACTCAATAGGAAAATTTATCTTTTCTTCCATTTCAACAGTTGCAATCACTTAGTTGCTATCCTTTCGATCATAAATTTTACGGCAACAATTTGCAAAATATAAGTGGTACCTATTTTCTATAAGCTGCCCAACACTAAGCAAATTGTATTCCAAGTCGGGTACGTATAAAATATAATGAATGTATTTGACTCCATTTTTAGTACCAACTGAAATGGATCCCTTTCCTCTTGCTTCCAAAAATGATCCATCACCAAATCGTACCTTAGGCATGACTGTTGTATCCATGTCAAGAAACTTTTTTCTCATTTCCTTACATGTGATTACTACAAGCACTGTCAAGGTACCAAATGTTTTTGGATTCCTTGGAATCTGTTTGGCTTGTAAAAAAATAGATTTCCTTCACAATCCTTTTCTTCTGAAAAATCTGCTTGATCGTCTCTTTTTACTTTGCAATTCTTCTCAATATGCCCAAATCTCTTACAATTGTAACATTGAGACTTTCCACGATAACGATAATTTGAAGTATTATGATTATTTCTCTTGCAAATCTTTCAAACTGGCTTAGAGTAATTAAAAGTCGTACCTTTTGGATTTGGCCATCAACCTCTCTGTTTTGTTGTTGCTTTTTCCATTTAAACCCATCCTGCCTGGGCTCCTTTCGGCATTCAGAACCATTAGAAAACTTTTGTTGTGAATTGATGGCTAGCTTGGACTAAACATCACTCTCAAGAAAGATTAGCATGTCATAATTTCCTTTGTTCATGAGATTGTAAAGAACCCATTAGTTACTGCACAAATAAGGTTCCAAGATCCTCTGTTCTTCGAAAATAGCAACAATATCATCATATTCTTCAGGTAGGCTAATCAATACTTTCTCAACTATCTTCTGATCAGTAATTTTCTCCCCAAAAGTTTCCATTTGATTTACAATATCAACAACTCTTGAAGAAAAGTCCTAAAAGGATTCCGAATCTTTCATTTTTAGATTTTCAAATTCCCTCGAAGAGATTGAAGTTTACAGGTTATTAGCTTGTTATCGCCTTGAAATTCTTGCTACAAAGTTTCCCAGGCCTTTTTTGCTATGGCTCCATCAATAATTCTAGGAAAGATTGATGAATAAAACCCCATTTTTTATTTTCGAAAGAGCCTTGGCATCATTCATTCGATTTGCCTCAAATTGATCTTTTTCAGTGCTCGAGAGTAGGCTTTCATCTTCTGAAATCTTGTAAACTTTTTAAATAATGCTCCAAAGCCCATCTGGGAGAAGAAGTGTCTTCATTTTGACCTTCCAGTAATCATAATTTTCTGCTCCAAAAATTGGAAAAGGACTGTGAGAGATACTGGACATTTCACCTATCAAAGAAACCATGAAGAAAGGGTAGCGGCCCAATAATTGTAACCTTGCTCTGATACTACTTTGATGGAAATGAACTCAAAGATGTAGATATAAGAATAAGAGAGATTGCTACATCAGAACTCTCTAATGAACGCTCACTGTGATGGGGAGAAAATCTGAACTGAACTTTTATTACTTCACTCACATTTTCCATATGGTGGAGATACACATTTATAGGATCAAATGGACTTCTCTAGACATGGATTTCTATAGACTAGCATTATAAATTGAACACACACCATAACTAGGACATTCTAGAAGTATAAGACTAAATTCCACACAGTTTATACAAAAACCAACAGCTAAGTGCATTAATTTCCAACAGCCAAACACAGAAGAAGTGACGGGAACACCTAAACATAAACAAAATTCTAAAGCAAAGATGCCACGTCAAAAGCATTAAATCATATCAAAATCTAAGGAACCATCTTAATCCACTTAAAAATAGCATGTTCTCTTAAGTAAAAATAGTCTGAATAGAACACTCGATAAGAGTGTATGACTTTCCAGAAAGATAAAAGAGAATCACATGAGTATGCATATGAGGTCTCCAAAATCAAAACACTGACAAGAAGCTAGAAATGAAAAGTCACTTCAGCCAACTAAAAGGTTCGAAACAACTGCATTGCTAAACCCCCTTCCTGGATGACGCTGAACAAGGGGACCATGGCAATCGAGAAGCTACAAAGTTAAATCAAAAAATCTTAGCATAGTGAATGATACAATAATATAACAGCGATAACTACACTGTGGATTCCGCATGTAAAAGCCAAAAAAAAGTACTTATGTGTAAGAAATAATTCTGGCAAATTGGGCAAAGATGAACCTTGGCATTCGTCATCCGACATTAAAAGCTTTTCACCTCTTGAATTCAAATAATTTGTGATGCCAAGGAAGTGGGTTCGCATCTTACGTGGAGGTGCAACAAAGAATGCAACCCGAATCAGATCCCAAGTATGCTGATGTGGGACAGAGCAAGGATGAAGCAAGGGTACAGACCGAGGGCTTCCTAGACAAAGCCTATGGATGGTAGTGCTGCAAGGACGATGATATGTGGTGAATACACGACGACAGTCACACTTCAATAGTTAATCCAGAGTCAAGGTCATGCATTATTAAGGTTCTGGGTGTTTCTTTCTATAGAATTCTAGAGTGAGAAAGTGAATGTTCTAAAAGTCTTAAAGAGTCCCCCAAATGAACTCTCAATCTCCCTATTTATAGGGGTTGAGATAATGATGTCATCAATCGACACGTGGTGCTTCCCAAGAGTGACATGTCACCTAGGGGCCACAGGTGCCGGTGCTTCACAGACTGTCGGATCTCATATTTGTCTGACCTGCCCTGCAAAGTGTTGCTCTTTTTATTTGGAAAGGTTAGCTCACACATTGCTGGTGTGGCCAGAGAGCCCCCTTGAGCCAACAGTCCAAAGCGCTTGTCGAGTTCCATAAAGCATCAAGAGATGCCAAAGACGTAGTAATAGTGAGGAAGGCCCGACGCCCAACTGCCAGGCAGGCGTGATGCTTCCGGAGACCAGCTCCCATCTTGGAGTTATCCAGGAGACATAGTCTATAGGGTACCAATAAAGAGCCCCTAATTTTGGAGCATGTAGACTACTCACATAGACATGCTAGCGAAGAGAGTGATTTGCGAGTGAGTCCTCATGCCAAAGCACTCGAAACATGCCAAGGTAGTGTCCTAGATGAGTCACCTACAAGGTAAGCTGAGGTCGTGTCTGAAAGGAGTCACTTGCCCAACACACCAAGGTAGTTCCTAGAGGAGTTGCCTACTCGACTGGCCGAGGCAGTGTCTTGAAGAAGTCTCCTACTTGGCAAAAGGGGAGTTGGAGCTCCGTGGCAGAGATAGTGTCTTGGGGAACGAGCCTATCTCACAGGTGAGTTCTTGTGCCGGAGCACTAGGAGTGCGCCAACGTAATGTCTGGGAGGAGTTACTTACCCAATGGGTCGAGATAGCATCCTGGAAGAGTCATCTACCTGGTAGAAGGAGAGTCTTCATGTTAGAGTACTTAGAGCTCCCTAGTGGAGATAGTGTCCTAGAGGAGTTTCCTATCCCTGCGGGTGAGTCCTTGTGCCAGAGCACTCGAAGTGTGCCAAGATATTGTGCCAGAGGAGTCGCCTACCCAATGGGCTAAGATAGCGTCCGAGATGAGCCGTCTACCTGGCGGAAGGGGAGTCTTCATGCCAGAGTACTTGGATCTCCCTGGCGAAGATAGTGTTTAGGAGGAATCGTCTATCCCCATAGGATGCTACACACTACAGGGAGTGGGTTGAAGCATGTTCCACGACTAAGGCAAGGTGCGCACCGAGTGATGAAAGAATAGACCAATATGGGGGCATGATAGTGTGATAGAGAGCTGGGGGTGCAGCTATATAAGCAACGTGAAGCATGGGCGCAGCGGACTGTGTGCGGTGCTGAGGGCATGTGACATGAAAATGGCACATAGGCACGGCGATGGGTGTCGTAAAGTCAGGCGTCATGCCGATGCTGGGGCGCGGTGATGGGTATCGCGAAGATGAGCGTCGTGTTGGGGGCACGTGATAAAAAGATGGTGCAGCATGGGGTTGGGCGTCATGCCATGGCACGTGGCACGTGGCGAGGTGACAGTGCTCAGGCACGGTGGTCCAAATGTGTGTAGGCAAGTTAAGATAGCATCAGTCCAACTATGTGCAAGAGGTTGGGATAGCAGCGATTTAAATATGGGCAGCCAGATTGGGATAGCAACATAAGCCCCCTGCATTCGGTATGCGCAGAGGGGTAACCCGGTCGTGTAACACATGCATATTTGCAAGTTCATACTTAAAAGATTTTTTTATGTTTGTTGGCCAGAAAGTTGCTGGTGTCATCATTGAACGACGAGGGTGAAGAGTAGGTAGTCGAGCCACCTTATGCACCCGCTACTGAAGCCTAGGGATCCTTCATCGATGCTGGGGCACGACGACAGGCATAGGGGCCCACTGGGGCGTCATGATACAGGGCGCAGTGACAGGCGCTGGATAAGGAATGGGAAGAGTATGTGGTTCAAGCTGCCTCGCGCACCACATGCTAGGTTTGTGGATGTCATGGGCGTTGAGACGATAGGGCACTACGACAGGCGCAGGGACGCAGTAGGATGTCGCGACACGGGGTGCAATGACGGGTGCTAAATATGGAAAGAGAAGAATAGGTGGTTTGAGTTTCCTCTTGAACCACCTACTACATACGTGGATGTTGCAGGGCGTCGCAACGTAGAGTGCGATGACTGGTGCAGGGGCGTAGTTTGACGTTACGACTTAGGGGCACATCGATGGGCATAGGGGCGTAGCCCGACATCACAACCTGGGGGCATGGTGATAGGCGTAGGGTTACAGTCGAATGTCACAATACGGGGGTACGGTAACTGGCACTGAATAATGAATGAGAGTAGGTGGTTCGAGCTGCCTCGTGCCCCATCTACCAATTACGTGGATATTGTGGGACACGACGATGGGCATAGAGGCACAAATGGGCATTGTAACCTGGGGGCATGGCGATAGGCAAAAATGTGTGGGCGAGCGTTATAACCCGTTGACGTGGCTACCAACGTTTAATAATGAATGTGAGTTGGTGGTTCGAGCTGCCTATCGCATCACCTGCGAAGTACATGGACATCACGGGGCATCGCGACGTGTGGCACGATGATGGGTAGAGGGGAACAGTGATAGGCACAGTGGCATGGTCAGACGTCGCGATGTGAGGCTGCGTCAACGGGTGTAGGGGTGCAGTTGGGCATCATAACCTAGGGGTATGGCGACGGGTGCATGGGCGCTATCAGACATCGTGACACGGGGGCACAGTGGCTGGCACAAGAAGTGGTCAGGCATGACGACCCGGGGGCATAGCAACGTACACGTTGGGTCACGACCGTCGAGTTTTAAGTTTTGGTCAAGTTATGTCATTGCGCTGATTTTTTTTCTTTTTTTGGTTTATTATGTTAGAGAGAATAGCAGCGATGGTTGAAGGTGTTGGTGCTAGTGGTTGACCGAGGGTGGTAGAGGAGGCTAGAAGTATGGGCCGAAGGGGCCAAGGGGGAGGGGTCATTAGCCTTGGGGGTCGACTGAAGGTGAGGTATGGGTGAGGGCCGAAGGTGGGGCAGAAAGAGTGGTCGAGAGGGTAAACTGAGGGTTAGCCTAATGTGGGTGGTTTGGCCGTGGGCGAAGTGGGTGGTTCGGCCGTGGGCAAAGGGGGTGGTTTGACCTTGGGGTTAGTCTTGGAAAATAGCCACAGAGTTTTTTAGATGAAAGGTCGAAGGGGTGGGGCGAGGTGGTGGCTGAAGAGGTGGCAGGGAGGCGGAAGTGAAGGGACGATGGTGAAGAGGGCGAATAAGAAGAGGATAGAGTAAATGAGAGATGGAGGAAGAAGGAAATAGGGTAGCGGCGGTGGTGTGGGGCTACTGCAGGGGAGGCAAGGGGCAGGGGAGAGAACAGAAGGAAGGGGTTGAGGGAGGAGGCCTGGGACGAGAGGGTGGGCATAAGGCTGAGGCCGGGGGTGGGGTGAGCAAGTGGGCTGAAGGTCAGGGAATAAGAAGAAGAAGAAGAAGGGAGGGAGGGGATCAAGAGGGTGCCGGTGATAGGGGCAATGCTAGCAGCAGGAAGAATCTATGCTAGTGGAGGCGGCACGAATTGGCGGCGCAAGGCAAAAAAGGGATTAGGGTTTTAGGGAGAAAATTAGGGTTAGGAGAAGGGCAAGGGTGGGTGGGTCGATCGGTCGCGTAGGGTACGGGTCTGGTTTAGGTTAGGAGCTAGTGGTGGGAAGAATGGGAATTCAATCGGGTTAGGTCAGATCGATGCTTTAGTGGGCATTTAGGTTTTAATATCGAATATTTATATTTTGACAATATATATATACACATAAATACATATATAGATATATAAATACACACACACATATACATATATAAGAAAGGGGGAGAGTGGGATGGGGGATGAGAAAAATGTTTAAAAAAATTTCTAAGTGTGAAAAAGAAGATTTAGGGGGGGGTCCACGAAAGAAACAAATTTCAAAATTTTTCAGTGTCCCAAAAAGAAGAAAAGAAGGGAGCTCGGGTAAGTGTGTCTATGGGGAATGCTATGGGTGGTGACATGGCCGCAAGCAGGCAAGGTGGGAAAGATGTGGTGAGTTGGGATAGCGGGCTGGCATTGATGACATGATCTTTTATAGAGGAATGGGATGGCCAAAGAGACATGGTGTGTGCATGCCTCACAAGGACGATCACGAGGCCTGAGGGAAGGTAGGCTGACCGAGTCGAGACTTAGTAACGTGGGTCGAGCCACCTCACTAACCGCCTACCAAGTTATGAGTAGACTTGCCTGGTGAGGGGGAAAGGGGTAAAGCCCCCAAGGGAATAAGCGATGGGGTCAAGGGTGGTGCGAGTAGACTTGTGCAAGAGCAATTGTAGCTTGAAAAATATTCTAAGTCTAGAAATGACAGCTTTCCATTGATAACATAAAGAGGCAACATGCCTTGGTACATTAAAAGTGAGTACTTTGAAACTTGAAAAATGGAGGAAAAACTAAAAGTGTGGAAAATGCACTAGGGCAGGCTAAGGCTTGGGCGGGTGGGGCACAAATCCCTGCACTTAGAGTTTGAGCTTGCCGGATGCAATCTTGTCAGCAAGGCAAACTTGAGGCCCCTGCCCTACTTGAGACCCTAACTAACAATTTGATGATAGGGGCAGTAGTTAGGATGGGCTAAGTCTATCGAGGTAGGCTTAGATTTAATATCGAGAAGGGTTATGCAATTGTCATTGATGAAAGTCTCGTGCAGCACTTTGATTGTCTTCAAGTCGCATGGGTATTCTATATTGGGTGTCGACTGCCTTCTCTTGTCAGGGCACCTATTTACTTCCAGGGGTCGGGAATTATGGCTATTGTCACTGGCTACTTTTACCGTCACGATCAAAGTGATCTAAGTTTGGGGCTTTAGGATCTTTGACAGATCGACCGAGCCATAGGTGCATTGTGCAGCTTCATTAAGATGTCCCCAAGATTGAAGCTAGAGTTTTTCAAGATAGACCTTAAATGTGTCTCTCATATTCTTGATGCAAATGGGTACAAGGTTCTCCTCCTTACTGAAGTCAGTGCACTACAAGGACTTGCGATGAAACCATGTTACATAGGTGTTGAGGTCTTCCTAAGGTTTTGGCAAATTCTGGCAATGTCAACGATGGTCATACGCTCCGCTTCATAATGAAACTTCTTAAGAAAGAACTAGACCATGTCAGACCAGGAACAAATGGTACCTTCGGGGATATGGTGGTACTAAGAGTAGGCGAGGCCAGTCAGGGACTCGTGAAATTCTTGAAGCTTCAAAGTGTCGTCCTCCCCGTAGTGCTCTAGGGAGTCAGCAAAATGGATGAGGTGCTCGTGGGCATTGACCTCTTTGCTATTAAACATGATGAAGGCTAGTTGCTTGTACTTAACATGATAGGGCTTGGTGGCAAGGTTGCCAAAGTAAGGAGCATGGCCGGATAACTTAGAGGAGGATTCAGTTAAGGATGATTCCTTGATTCGGTGGAGGGTGGCATCAAGGTTATGTTTGGTGACATGCAAAGCAGTCGAGGATTTGTGCTAGGTCGGGATGATTCTGGCACCTAAGCCCCTGGACAAGGCGACCTAAGGCAGTGAGGGGATGAAAGTGGTAGAAAAGGGTTGGTGATGGGGAGCAGCTTCTTAGGGTGTGGTTTACACAAAGGTAGTGTGAGCAGCAAGAGGCCGACAGTAAGAAAGGGCCTGCTGAGGTAAGTCAGGGGCATGGTTGGTGTTAAGGTGTCAGTTGGTCATGTTTGGGTTAGGTTCCATCTCAATTGAGTCGTAAGTCTCCGAAGTACTTCGAGTAAGGGTAAAGTAGGGCATCGCGGGTGGGGGTGCCGCGAGTCCTACCATTAATGGCTCAAAGCACCAAGACAACAGTGGTCACGACACTGGGACTTGGGCAGCATCCTGAACTAGTGCATTCCCTGAAGGCTATATTCGAGCAGCATGGGCCAACCCCATAGCTTGGGATGACATGGGGTGAACAGGGAACACGGGGTAAGGAGCTCTAAGGCCTTGAGAGTTCTGCGACTATCAAGTTAAGACTCGGATTGATTTTTGTATTTTTAAGATAGCGGTCATGAGAGAAGATTGGGAGTTTTGAAGGTTAGTGATGGTCAAAGTGAGGCGCTGGACTGCAGCATTGACGATCACGGCAACAGTGGGTGCATCCATCTCGGAAAGAGCCTGGAGTTGGTTTTGGCAGGTCTTCTTTTGGTCCTCAAGGTGATGCTCCTCTTGGATGGCTGGGTAAGCTGTTGTTGATAGTCCTGGTAGCCCTGTGTTGCTGAGGCATGGTTGCTTGGGTGTGTCAGACATGGAACGAACTCCACTGTGATGCTCAATAGCTAAAATGATGCTAAGTAAGTGAGTTTGCAGCTTAACTGAAGGTGCCCCAATGAATGCAATCCGACTCAGATGTCAATTATATTGACATGGGACAAAGCAAGGATGAAGCAAGGGCAGAGACCAAGGGCTTCCCAGAAAGACCCTGAGGATGGCAGTGCTGTGAGGATGATGGCGCGGGGTGAATATACGACGACAGTCAGTCCAATGGTTAAGTCCAGAGTCAAGGTCCTGCGTTAGGGTTTAGTGTCTTTTTCTCACTAGAATTCTAGAGTGAGAAAATGAATGTGAGTTCTGAAAGTCTTGAAGAGTCCCGTCAAATAAATTCTCAAGCCCTCTATTTATAAGGGTTAAAATGATAATGTCATCAACTGACATGTGGCCTCTCTAGAGTGACACATCATCAAAGGGGCCATACGTGTCGGTGCTCCAAGGATTGTCAGATCACATATTCACTCAGGCTACCCCGCATAGTGTCATTCTGTCTTTCTGGAAAGACTGGCCCACACAGTGCTAGTGTGACTAGAGAGTCCTATAAGGAGTCGAGAGATGACGAGGACCTGGCACCTATGAGGAAGGCCCGACACTCAACTGGCAGGCGAACTAGGCGTGATGCCCTCCAGAGACCTGCTCCAATCTCAGAATGACCCAGGATCTTTGTCTATAGGGGTTCCGATAAAGACCACCCAGTGTGGAACATGTACGCTAGTCACGCAAAAACCTTAGCAAAGATAAGGTCTTAAATTCTATCCAGCGGGTGAGTCCTCATGTCGAAGCACTCAGAGTGTGCCAAGGTAGTGTTTTGAAGGAGTCCCTTAGCTAACTGGCCGAGGTAGTGTCCTAAAGGAGTCACCCACGGGAAACGCCGAGGTTCGAGGAATCGCCTACCCGACGGGCCGAGGCAGTGTCCTAAAGGAGTCGCCTACCTGACAAAAGAGGAGTTTGAGCTTCCTGGCAAAGATAGTGTCTTAGAAAGCAAGCTTATCCACATGTGAGTCCTTGTGCTGAAGCACTAGGAGCGTGACAATATAGTGTCCTGAAGGAGTTGTCTTCCTGACGGGCCAAGATAGCGTCGCAGAGGAGTCATCTACCTGGAGGAAGGGGAGACTTCATGCAAGAATACGTGGAGCTCCTAGCAGAGATAGTGTCCTGGAGGAGTCGTCTATCCCCGCAGGTGAGTCCTTGTGTTAGAGCACTCGGAGCACACCAAGGTAGTGTTCTAAAGGAGTCGCCTACCCAATAGGCTAAGATAGCGAGCCAGAGGAGTCATCTAGTTCGCGGATGGGGAGTCTTCATGCTGGAGCACTTGGAGCTCCCTTGCAGAGATAGTGTCCTAGAGGAGTCATCTATCATCACATGATACTACACACTCCAGGGAGTGGGTCGAAGCATGTTCCACGACCAAGGTAGGTGCGAATGGTGTGGTGAAAGGATGGACCAACATGGGGGTGTCGTAATGTGACAAAGAGTAAGGGGCGCAACTATATAAGCAGCATAATGCAAGGGGCATAGAAGACTGTGTGTGATGCTGAGGGCACGTGACATGGAAATAGCGCAAAGGCAAAGCGACGGGTGTCATAGAGTTAGGCGTCAAGCTGAAGGTACGTGACACTGAGACGATGCTTAGGCATGGTGACGGGTGTTGCGGAGATGGGTATCGTGTCAGGGGCACATGACACTATGGCGCTCGACTGTCGTGATAAGTGTCACGGAGATGGGTGTTGTACCGGGGGCACAGGACTTAGAGATGACACAAGACTCGGTGAAGCATGTCACGTAGATGGGCCTTGTACCAGAGGCACATGATCCGGTGACCAGGCACGGCGGTCCAAATGCATGTAGCTGGGTTGAGATAGTAGCAATCCAACTGTGCGCAACCAGGATAGGATAGCAGCAGTCCAAATGTGTGCAGCCAGATTAGAATAGGAGTGGCTCATTTGTGCCCAACGAGATTGGAATGGCAACAATTGGCAAGACTGAACTTGGTGAATCCTCTGCAATGACAATCAAAGTTTATAAGTTTCAACAATCCACGAGTATATCAATTTCAAAATAAAACAATACATAAATCTTGGAGAGTGGAGATTTTTCTATTTACATACCACTTCCTACTAACTACGATCTTCTGACGTGCAAGAAGCTTGAGCTTTGCGCAGTTGAGATCTTCCCAGTGGCTTGCCGAAAGCACCTCTCATGTTCGTCTGGAGCCTATCAGCCCTAGCACAAGAAAGAATCTTGTTTATGCACAACACAGTGGAATGGGTGCACCGTGACCCTCAAGTGAAACGCATACCATGCTATCAAACTTCATCATGTTTTGTTGCATGCAATACGAGCAGCTTATAATGCCTCACGAGATATATTCTCCTTTTCTTAACTAACCAATTGCACACAAAAGTGAAATCCATCGGCTCCTTTTTTTTTCAATCCAACATGATAAATCCTAATCTTTGAATCCCGCAAACCATGGAAGTACCTCGATTTTAGGTAGGGCTTGCTCTTGATCTGGCTAAAACATCTTGCAGGTCCTGCAAATGTAACGAATCATTTACAATTCAAGCTCCAATAGAAACCACTTCAATTATTATCTATAAAAACACAATGCCATCACTAAAAGGGGAAAAGGTAAAAAGAAATTAATAGGCATCATTTAAGTAATTACACCTACGCGCGTGCGCACATACATACATGCATGTATGAGGACACACGTTTTACAATATAGACATACTAAGAAATCACATAAATTGAGGCATAAGTTTCTGAGACTACAAAATTAATTATGTCACACCATCAATCCTAGGAAGAAGAAAAGAGAACTTTCTCTTAAAAAAAACCCAAATCCATCTCTATCTCCCCCCTCCACCACTGCATATTACCTTCGTCATCCATCACCACCGCCGGTGTCCTTCGGTGTGCAGTGACGTGGTAGTGTAGGTTTCCCGGTTTACGTTTGTGATTATGATTTTAATCTTGGCCTTCTTGTGGATGAGTTCATCAGGTGGCTAGCCATCGTCCTCCACTATCTGGTCTATTGTTGGTGATAGTGGGTTAGTACTTGCAACTAATTTTTAGAGCATGGATGAGCAAATTTGTGGGTACGTCTACTGACGTTGGATGGGTGCATAGCTGTTGCTTCATTAGTTGTTCCCTCCTTGTAGGTGGTAGGCTTGGTGATGTCATTGGTTGGGGTTGGTTAGTAAGTTCGTACATGGGTTTTATCTTTTGGATTATCACCTCCCCTTCCCATTTATAATGGTTTTGCGGATCAAATTTAGTGGTGGTGGGAGTTGCTACATCGTTGGTGGTTTGATTTAGTTATAGTACATGGTATGGCTAGGTCGGGGTTTGGTGGTTCATTATTAGTTGGTATGGTGTTGGAATCGTGGGACTGTTGATGGCAGTGGATAGGCAGGCTATTTGTGCACTTGATAAAGAGGTTGGTTGTATGTAGGGGTGAGCATGGTTCGGTTTGGTTCGGTTTAGGGGTCAAACCACAAACCGAACCAATGGACCTCGGTTCACAAATTCTCAAACCAAACCGAACCAAAACACCTCGGTTTGAACAGTTCAAACGGTTTAAATTAAATGGTTCGGATTGGTTTGAGGTAGTTTAAACATTATGTAGCGTTCAAAAAAATAGGGAAAATTACCGTAACCACCCTCGCGGTTTGGGTCAGTTGTCAAAAGACCCTTGCTTTACAAAAGTTGCAAATGACCGCCTGAAGTAGCAAAAGTGTTGCAACTGTTAGAAAAATCTCTAAATTAACAGAGCGTGTTCGTAACGCTCTTGAAAAATGCGTTTGAATAGATTTTTTATACCTTAAAAGGACAAAAATACCCTCATTTTCTTTTTTTACTCCTATTCAAATCCCAATTTCTCTCTAATCTAATCTAACCTTCACCACGCCCCATAGCCCATTTCTGCCACCACCCACTGCACCACCATCGCCATGAACCCTTCCACGCTATTGCTAGGTCCATTTCCCCCCACCACGAACCCCACAACAAAATTGATCTGCATCCCCACCGTGAACGCGATCTGCATCGCCACATCGATCCATTTCTCCCCCTCGCTTAAGGCCCTTCTTCGGCAAAAGCCCACCCCCTAATTAGGGCCGGCGCAAGCAAATAGGTGAGGCAACTGGAAGAGGATGATGGATCGAGATGGTGGTGCCAGAGCAGCTATGGGGTTGATGGCGGGGCTAGCGAGCGGCGACACTGGTCATGATGGGTGGACACGGCTAGTGGTGAGCCTAACGGGGCTTGATCGAAATTACAATTAAGGGTTCCCCCCCCCCCCAAATGGTCCTAGTTTCAGATAGGCTAGGGTTTTGGTTGTTGAATCAGGCTGGTGGCGGCACAATTGGCTAGGGTTTATGGCGGTCAATCGGTGGACCAGTTGGATAAGGTTCATGGCTGGCCGAGGGAGGGGGAAAGAGAGGGAGCGCCGATCACCGGTGAAGGCTGAGGTGCAGGCAGAATGACCATAGAACGGCCGGCGACCAAGACTAGGACGGGTAGATCTGGCGATGGGCATCATTCAAAAAAATTAAAATTAAAAAACCCTAGATCAAAAATTAGGGGTTATATAGAGGGGAAATTTAGGAAGTTCAATTATTCTGTTATAGAAATCATCAGTTGCAACACTTTTGCTACTTCAGGTAGTCATTTCAACTTTTGTAAAGGCAGGGTTTTTTTGAAACTTACCCAAACCACGAGGGTGGTTTACGCAATTTTCCCAAAAACATAATAGTCTAATAACAAAAAGTTACATCATAGTTGCATTACATGATAAATTAAAAGAGTCAGCAAGTGTGAAAGTGAAAAGAAGTTACATTATTTTACAAGGTAAACCATTAATCTAGTCCAAAAAAAGTAAAGGATAAGTTATATGAGACAAATCATCAAGAAACAATAGGATCACGACATCATCAGCCCTTGTAAAATTGCTAGTCCAGTAAGAACTTCAACATTTCAACACTTTAAGCCAAGATCCCATTTTTCACCATATGGTTTAATTTGCAAAACTGGTGAAAATTAAATTAATAAGCAAAATTTGATCAGTCCTTGAAGGTGTTACACACTAAATATAACATACTTGGACACTGAACTAACCAATTGCACACAAACGGGAAATCCATCGGCTCCTTTTTTTCAATCCAACATTATAAATCCTAATCTTTGGATCCCGCAAACCATGGAAGTACCTCGACTTTAGGTAGGGCTTGCTTTTGATCTGGCCAAAACATCTTGCAGGTCCTGCAAATGTAACGAATCATTTACAATTCAAGCTCCAATAGAAACCACTTCAATTATTATCTATAAAAACACAATGCCATCACTAAAAGGGGAAAAGGTAAAAAGAAATTAATAGGCATCATTTAAGTAATTACACCTACGCGCGTGCGCACATACATACATGCATGTATGAGGACACATGTTTTACAATGTAGACATACTAAGAAATCACATAAATTGAGGCATAAGTTTCTGAGACTACACAAATTAATTATGTCACACAATCAATCCTAGGAAGAAGAAAAGATAACTTTCTCCTAAAAAAAACCCAAATCCATCTCTATCTCCCCCCTGCAGCACTGCATATTACCTTCGTCCTCCATCACCACCGTCGGTGTTCTTCATTGTGCGGTGACGTGCTAGTGTAGGTTTCTCGATTTACGTTTGTGATTATGATTTTAATCTTGGCCTTCTTGTGGATGAGTTCATCAGGTGGCTAGCCTTCGTCCTCCTTTATCTGGTCTATTGTTGGTGATAGTGGGTTAGTACTTGCAACTAATTTTTAGAGCACGGGTGAGCAAATTTGTGGGTACGTCTACTGACGTTGGATGGGTGCATAGCTGTTGCTTCATTAGTTGTTCCCTCCTTGTAGGTGGTAGGCTTGGTGATGTAGTTGGTTGGGGTTGGTTAGTAAGTTCGTACATGGGTTTTATCTTTTGGATTATCACCCCCCCCCCTTCCCATTTATAATGGTTTTGCGGATCAAATTTAGTGGTGGTGGGTGTTGCTACATCGGTGGTGGTTTGATTTAGTTATAGTACATGGGATGGCTAGGTCGGGGTTTGGTGGTTCATTATTAGTTGGTATGGTGTTGGAATCGTGGGACTATTGATGGCAGTGGATAGGCAGGCTATTTGTGCACTTGATAAAGAGGTTGGTTATATGTAGGGGTGAGCATGGTTCGGTTTGGTTCGGTTTAGGGGTCAAACCACAAACCGAACCAATGGACCTCGGTTCACAAATTCTCAAACCAAACCTAACCAAAACACCTCGGTTTGAACAGTTCAAACTGTTTAAATTAAATGGTTCGGATCGGTTTGAGGTGGTTTAAACATTATGTAGCGTTCAAAAAAATAAGGAAAATTGCCGTAACCACCCTCGTGGTTTGGGTCAGTTGTAAAAAGACCCTTGCCTTTACAAAAGTTGCAAATGACCGCCTGAAGTAGCAAAAGTGTTGCAACTGTTAGACAAATCTCTAAATTAACGGAGCGTGTTCGTCACGCTCTTGAAAAATGCGTTTGAATAGATTTTTTATACCTTAAAAAGACAAAAATACCCTCATTTTCTTTTTTTACTCCTATTCAAATTCCAATTTCTCTCTAATCTAATCTAACCTTCACCACGCCCCATAGCCCATTTCTGCCACCACCTACTGCACCACAATTGCCATGAACCCTTCCACGCTGCTGCTAGGTCCATTTCCCCCCACCACGAACCCCACAGCAAAATCGATCTGCATCCCCACAGTGAACTCGATCTGCATCGCCACATCGATCCATTTCTCCCCCTCGCTTAAGGCCCTTCTTTGGCAGAAGCCCACCCCCTAATTAGGGCCGGCACAAGCAAATAGGTGAGGCAACCGGAAGAGGATGATGGATCGAGATGGTGGTGCCAGAGCAGCTATGGGGTTGATGGCGGGGCTAGCGGGCGGCGACACTGGTCATGATGGGTGGACACGGCTAGTGGTGAGCCTAACGGGGCTTGATCGAAATTACAATTTTGGGTTCCCCCCCCCCCCCGAATGGTCCTGGTTTCAGATAGGCTAGGGTTTTGGTTGTTGAATCAGGTTGGTGGCGGCACAATTGGCTAGGGTTTATGGCGGTCAATCGGTGGACCAGTTGGATAAGGTTAATGGCTGGCCGAGGGAGGGGGAAAGAGAGGGAGCGCCGATCACCGGTGAAGGCTGAGGTGCAGGCAGAATGACCAAAGAACGGCCGGCGACCAAGACTGGGACGGGTAGATCTGGCGATGGGCATCATTCAAAAAAATTAAAATTAAAAAACCCTAGATCAAAAATTAGGGGTTATATAGAGGGGAAATTTAGGAAGTTCAATTATTTTGTTACAGAAATCATCAGTTGCAACACTTTTGCTACTTCAGGTAGTCATTTCCAACTTTTGTAAAGGAAGGGTTTTTTTTAAACTGACCCAAACCACGAGGGTGGTTTACTCAATTTTCCCAAAAACATAATAGTCTAATAACAAAAAGTTACATCATAGTTGCATTACATGATAAATTAAAAGAGTCAGCAAGTGCGAAAGTGAAAAGAAGTTACATTATTTTACAAGGTAAACCATTAATCTGGTCCAAAAAAAGTAAAGGATAAGTTATATGAGACAAATCATCAAGAAACAATAGGATCACGACATCATCAGCCCTTGTAAAATTGCTAATCCAGTAAGAACTTCAACATTTCAACACTTTAAGCCAAGATCCCATTTTTCACCATATGGTTTAATTTGCAAAACTGGTGAAAATTAAATTAATAAGCACAATTTGATCAGTCCTTGAAGGTGTTACACACTAAATATAACATACTTGGACACTGAACTAACCAATTGCACACAAACGGGAAATCCATCGGCTCCTTTTTTTCAATCCAACATTATAAATCCTAATCTTTGGATCCCGCAAACCATGGAAGTACCTCGACTTTAGGTAGGGCTTGCTTTTGATCTGGCTAAAACATCTTGCAGGTCCTGCAAATGTAACGAATCATTTACAATTCAAGCTCCAATAGAAACCACTTCAATTATTATCTATAAAAACACAATGCCATCACTAAAAGGGGAAAAGGTAAAAAGAAATTAATAGGCATCATTTAAGTAATTACACCTACGCGCGTGCGCACATACATACATGCATGTATGAGGACACATGTTTTACAATGTAGACATACTAAGAAATCACATAAATTGAGGCATAAGTTTCTGAGACTACACAAATTAATTATGTCACACAATCAATCCTAGGAAGAAGAAAAGATAACTTTCTCCTAAAAAAAACCCAAATCCATCTCTATCTCCCCCCTGCAGCACTGCATATTACCTTCGTCCTCCATCACCACCGCCGGTGTTCTTCGGTGTGCGGTGACGTGGTAGTGTAGGTTTCTCGATTTACGTTTGTGATTATGATTTTAATCTTGGCCTTCTTGTGGATGAGTTCATCAGGTGGCTAGCCATCGTCCTCCACTATCTGGTCTATTGTTGGTGATAGTGGGTTAGTACTTGCAACTAATTTTTAGAGCATGGGTGAGCAAATTTGTGGGTACGTCTACTGACGTTGGATGGGTGCATAGCTGTTGCTTCATTAGTTGTTCCCTCCTTGTAGGTGGTAGGCTTGGTGATGTTGTTGGTTGGGGTTGGTTAGTAAGTTCGTACATGGGTTTTATCTTTTGGATTATCACCCCCCCCCCCTTCCCATTTATAATGGTTTTGCGGATCAAATTTAGTGGTGGTGGGTGTTCCTACAGCGGTGGTGGTTTGGTTTAGTTATAGTACATGGTATGGCTAGGTCGGGGTTTGGTGGTTCATTATTAGTTGGTATGGTGTTGGAATCGTGGGACTGTTGATGGCAGTGGATAGGCAGGCTATTTGTGCACTTGATAAAGAGGTTGGTTATATGTAGGGGTGAGCATGGTTCGGTTTGGTTCGGTTTAGGGGTCAAACCACAAACTGAACCAATGGACCTCGGTTCACAAATTCTCAAACCAAACCTAACCAAAACACCTCGGTTTGAACAGTTCAAACGGTTTAAATTAAATGGTTTGGATCGGTTTGAGGTAGTTTAAACATTATGTAGCGTTAAAAAAAAAAGGGAAAATTGTAGTAACCACCCTCGTGGTTTGGGTTAGTTGCAAAAAGACCTCTGCCTTTACAAAAGTTGCAAATGACCGCCTGAAGTAGCAAAAGTGTTGCAACTGTTAGACAAATCTCTAAATTAACGGAGCGTGTTCGTCACGCTCTTGAAAAATGCGTTTTAATAGATTTTTTATACCTTAAAAGGACAAAAATACCCTCATTTTCTTTTTTTACTCCTATTCAAATCCCAATTTCTCTCTAATCTAATTTAACCTTCACCACACCCCATACACAACCCATTTCTACCACCACCCACTGCACCACCACCGCCATGAACCCTTCCTCACTGCTGCTAGGTCCATTTCCCCCCACCACGAACCCCACAGGAATATCGATCTGCATCCCCACCGTGAACTCGATCTGCATCGCCACATCGATCCATTTCTCCCCCAGCGATTAAGGCCCTTCATCGGCACAAGCCCACCCCCTAATTAGGGCTGGCGCAAGCAAACAGGTGAGGCAACTGGAAGAGGATGATGGATTGAGCTGGTGGTGCCAGAGCAGGTATGGGGTTGATGGCGGGGCTAGCGGCCGGCGACACTGGTCATGGTGGGTGGACAGGGCTAGTGGTGAGCCTAACGGGGTTGATCGAAATTGCAGTTATAGGGTTCCCCCACCCTAAATGGTCCTGGTTTCAGAAAGGCTAGGGTTTTGGTTGTTGAATCAGGCTGGTGGTGGCGCAATTGGCTAGGGTTTATGGCGGTCAATCGATGGAGCAGTAGGATAAGGTTAATGGCGGGCCGAGGTAGGGGGAAGGAGAGGGAATGCCGATCACCGGCGAAGGCTGAGGTGCAGGCAGAATGACCATAGAACGGCCGGCGACCAAGACTGGGAAGAGTAGATCCGGCGATGGGCATCATTCAAAAAAAAGTTAAAATTAAAAAACCCTAGATCTAAAATTAGGGGTTATATAGAGGGGCAATTTAGGAAGTTCAACAATTATGTTACAGAAATCATCAGTTGCAATACTTTTGCTACTTCAGGCGGTCATTCCCAACTTTTGTTAAGGCAGAGGTTTTTTTGCAACTGACCCAAACCACAAGGGTGGTTCACGCAATATTCCCAAAAAAATAATAGTCTAATAAAAAAATTTACATCATAGTTGGATTACATGATAAATTAAAAGAGTCAACAAGTGCAAAAGTGAAATGAAGTTACATTATTTTACAAGGTAAACCATTAATCTGGTCCAAAAAAGTAAAGGATAAGATATATGAGACAAATCATCAAGAAACAATAGGATCACAACATCATCAGCCTTTGTAAAATTGCCAATCCAGTAATAACTTCAACATTTCAACACTTTAAGCCAAGATCCCATTTTTCACCATATGGTTTAATTTGCAAAATAGGTGAAAATTAAATTAATAAGCACAATTTGATCAGTCCTTGAAGGCGTTACACGCTAAATATAACATACTTGGACACTGAACCAACCAATTGCACACAAAAGGGAAATCCATCGGCTCCTTTTTTTTCAATCCAACATGATAAATCATAATCTTTGGATCCCGCAAACCATGGAAGTACCTCGACTTTAGGTAGGGCTTGCTCTTGATCTGGCTAAAACATCTTGTAGGTCCTTCAAATGTAACGAATCATTTACATTTCAAGCTCCAATATAAACCACTTCAATTATTATCTATAAAAGCACAATGCCAACAATAAAAAGGGGAAAGGTAAAAAGAAATCAATAGGCATCATTTAAGTAATTACACCTACGCGCGTGCGCACATACATACATGCATGTATGAGGACACATGTTTTACAATATAGAAATACTAAGAAATCACATAAATTGAGGCATAAGTTTCTGATACTACACAAATTAATTATGTCACACAATCAATCCTAGGAAGAAGAAAAGAGAACTTTCTCTTTAAAAAAACCCAAATCCATCTCTATATCCCCCCTGCACCACTGCATATTACCTTCGTCCTCCATCACCACCGCCGGTGTTCTTCGGTGTGCAGTGACGTGGTAGTGTAGGTTTCTCGATTTATGTTTGTGATTATGATTTTATTCTTGGCCTTCTTGTGGATGAGTTCATCAGGTGGCTAGCCTTTGTCCTCCTTTATCTGGTCTATTGTTGGTGATAGTGGGTTAGTACTTGCAACTAATTTTTAGAGCATGGGTGAGCAAATTTGTGGGTACGTCTACTGACGTTGGATGGGTGCATAGCTGTTGCTTCATTAGTTGTTCCCTCCTTGTAGGTGGTAGGCTTGGTGATGTCGTTGGTTGGGGTTGGTTAGTAAGTTCGTACATGGGTTTTATCTTTTGGATTATCACCCCCCCCCCCCTTCCCATTTATAATGGTTTTGCGGATCAAATTTAGTGGTGGTGGGTGTTGCTACATTGGTGGTGGTTTGGTTCAGTTATAGTACATGGTATGGCTAGGTCGGGGTTTGTTGGTTCATTATTAGTTGGTATGGTGTTGGAATCGTGGGACTGTTGGTGGCAGTGGATAGGCAGGCTATTTGTGCACTTGATAAAGAGGTTGGTTCTATGTAGGGGTGAGCATGGTTTGGTTTGGTTTGGTTTAGGGGTCAAACCACAAACCGAACCAATGGACCTCGGTTCACAAATTCTCAAACCAAATCGAACCAAAACACCTCGGTTTGAACAGTTCAAACTGTTTAAATTAAATGGTTCGGATCGGCTTGAGGTAGTTTAAACATTATGTAGCGTTCAAAAAAATAGGGAAAATTGCAGTAACCACCCTCGTGGTTTGGGTCAGTTGCAAAAAGACCCCTGCCTTTACAAAAGTTGCAAATGACCGCCTGAAGTAGCAAAAGTGTTGCAACTGTTAGAGAAATCTCTAAATTAACGAAGCGTGTTCGTCACGCTCTTGAAAAATGCATTTTAATAGATTTTTTATACCTTAAAAAGACAAAAATACCCTCATTTTCTTTTTTTACTCCTATTCAAATCCCAATTTCTCTCTAATCTAACCTTCACCACGCCCCATACACAGCCCATTTCTACCACCACCCACTGCACCACCACCGCCATGAACCCTTCCTCGCTGTTGCTAGGTCCATTTCCCCCCACTGCAAAATCGATCTGCATCCCCACCGTGAACTCGATCTGCATCGCCACGTCGATCCATTTTTCCCCCCGCGATTAAGGCCCTTCATCGGCACAAGCCCACCCCCTAGTTAAGGCCGACGCAAGTAAACAGGTGAGGCAACCGGAAGAGGATGATGGATCGAAATGGTGGTGCCAGAGCAAGTATGGGGTTGATGGCGGGGCTAGCGGGCGGCAACACTGGTCATGCTGGGTGGACAAGGCTAGTGGTGAACCTAACGGGGCTTGATCGAAATTGTAGTTATAGGGTTCCCCCCCCCCCCCGAATGGTCCTGGTTTCAGATAGGCTAGGGTTTTGGTTGTTGAATCAGGCTGGTGGCGGCGCAATTGGCTAGGGTTTATGGCGGTCAATCGGTAGAGCAGTTGGATAAGGTTAATGGCGGGCCGAGGGAGGGGGAAAGAGAGGGAGCGCCGAGCACCGGCGAAGGCTGAGGTGCAGGCAGAATGACCATAGAACGGCCGGCGACCAGGACTGGGACGGGTAGATCCGGCGATGGGCATCATTCAAAAAAAATTTAAAATTAAAGAACCCTAGATCTAAAATTAGGGGTTATATAGAGGGGCAATTTAGGAAGTTCAACTATTCTGTTACAGAAATCATCAGTTGCAACACTTTTGCTACTTCAGGTGGTCATTTGCAACTTTTGTAAAGGCAGGGGTTTTTTTTTGCAACTGACGCAAACCACAAGGGTGGTTTACGCAATTTTTCCAAAAACATAATAGTCTAATAACAAAAAGTTACATCATAGTTGCATTACATGATAAATTAAAAGAGTCAGCAAGTGCAAAAGTGAAATGAAGTTACATTATTTTACAAGGTAAACCATTAATCTGGTCCAAAAAAAGTAAAGGATAAGTTATATGAGACAAATCATCAAGAAACAATAGGATCACAACATCATCAGCCCTTGTAAAATTGCCAATCCAGTAAGAACTTCAACATTTCAACACTTTAGGCCAAGATCCCATTTTTCACCATATGGTTTAATTTGCAAAACAGGTGAAAATTAAATTAATAAGCACAATTTGATCAGTCGTTGAAGGTGTTACACACTAAATAAAACATACTTGGACACTGAACATAGCATACCAGCCCAAGCCATCCTTAGTTTCGACAAAGGCTACTACTAATTAGGCAAAAAAAATGCAGAAGTTTGTGACATAACATACTTGGACACTGATCAGGTCCAACTACAGTTGCACATAATCCATTCGATTTCTATAGGTTTAATAAAGCCATAAGTGAGTACTTTGGACATCACTTGCCTTTTCTTATCAACAACTTAGGTAGTTTAGTACACTCCATTGTCTTACATTTTCATGGAAAAATTTAATAATTATGTACTGCAGGTGTTACACATGCATGCTGTCCTAACTCTGGAGAGACTTGATAAGGCCCCGATTAGATCCAACAGCAGCAAGAAGAGTTATAATCAAGCAAACCCAGCTCAGAATCTGCAACCAAATTCATGTGAAAGGGAATCTGGGGATCTTTGCTTGTGCTATATAAAAAAAAAACACTATCAATGGCCAGAATGAGAGGGCTCTGGTTAGCTGAATAACCAGACATCAACAGCCATTGGACTTGAAGCTGTACTTGGGCCATCTATACTTACACTCATTTGCAATTCGGTCCCCTGATATTAAAAAAATGTGTACTAAACCTACCCCCACTCCAAAAGAATTGTGCAATTTGGATGGAATACTTCCAATTCACTGGCATGTAAGTAAGAACTATGAAATATTATTGGAAAAGATAGCTTTGCCCTTGCCTTTGGTGTGTCTTTCTGTGTGCGTCAAGTGTGTTTGATGGTTGATACGGGATGGGGGAAACCATGGGGGTGTCGATGTGTGTTTGTGTATGCATGCAGTGTGTATTGGTGGGTGATAGGGGATATGGAGGCAACCGCCATATGTGGGTGTGGGAGGGTTCACCTGAAATGCGTGTTGTTGGGTGATGGGAAACTGTGGTGTGTGTGAGTGTGGGTGGAAATGTGTTTGTGCATGCAATAGTAATGACAATCGGGTGGGCTGGGGGTGGGGGGGAGTGGAGGTTAGTGATTATGGGATATGGTATGTTGGTGGTAGTGACGCAGAGGGTTGTGGTAGCCAGTCTCAATTAAGGTGTGGCATCCAGTTGGGTTGAGGTTTTAGCGTGCAGTTGGAGCTGGGATAGGGTGGCGGTGACAATTATAGGCTACGAACGCGACGACAATCAAGGTGAAGGGGGTGGTGTAGTCGTCGGCAATGATGGGATCGATGTGGTGGTGGGAACAGTACATATGGTGGTGGAAGGTGCTTGATTTAGGTCTAGGTTTGATAGGATAAGTAATTCAATTGTTGGATGCTTGTAAATGATCATGTCCTTTACATGTGATATAAAATAAAAATATTGTAGAGCTTAGTGAAAATCACTAATAAAATTCATTATGACTTTTTTAACTAAGTGAATCCGTCAGTTGTGAATTGCTAATCAAAGATTCGAAGTATGAAAAGTTTATTATACAAAACATGGCCTTACGTGTAAATGTGAATTGTTGATGTCGATTACTAACAATATTTGTCACTGTTCATGATACTTATTTTTTTTCTTTCTTTTTGTCATTATAGAGAAACCTGACTATTCCATGTGACATCTTGTTATTCAAGGTACACGGACTTTGTTATCAATTTAAAATATTTTCACAAACACTATATTAATTCCCACCAAGCACTACAAGTTCAGGATTGGAATAATAAAAGTGAAGAAAGTATTTTAGAGACAATTTGACACATCTTAAATGTAATAGGTAGCGTATATATTGATGATGTATGTTGTGATGTTTCTTTTGGCATGTATATAAGTCTAGGAAGCGTGAAACAAAAGTTAGAAATCAAGAAGAAGTTTGAATTATAAGTAAGTAATATTAACAAAATCGTCTTGATAAAGAGTAGTGTCC
The DNA here is from genome assembly GCA_033070095.1 of Escallonia herrerae. Taxonomy (NCBI): domain Eukaryota; kingdom Viridiplantae; phylum Streptophyta; class Magnoliopsida; order Escalloniales; family Escalloniaceae; genus Escallonia; species Escallonia herrerae. The sequence continues at coordinate 82,529 of JAVXUP010001952.1, read as the reverse complement.
TTAAAATCAAAAATCAAATGAACTCAAGACACCTGTAAGAAGATTAGATCATTACCAAAGAAAATAACATAGAAAAACTCTTTTACTCCCTACAATCAGTACTAAGAAAAAAATGACCAGTACTTTATAAAACAACATGTATGATGGATGACACTCATAGTTCTAAATGATGGTATTTTAAACATTATTGGATTGGAAATGCTATCAAGATAGATGGCCATAACTTTTAAAATTGTAACAACAAAAAATTTAGGAAGACACTTGAAAGATACAACTACTAGATGTGTTGTATAAGCAATTGCATTTTCATATGTACCTACTAGGTCTCTTGATCTAAAAAGTCAATATATGTGTGCTTGTCCTTTTGAAATGTAAACTATGAAGCGAATGGTGGGAAGGAGATACAAGATAAAGGTAATAAAGTAAGTAGCTTTAATGGTGTTCACCAAGTTTGTTTATCACCCAGTATACGTACCCGTTACATTTATATCTCTAACAGCTGATTAAGATAATTACCTATTTTAGAACATGATAACATCCCGAGATTCAAAAACTATATAAAAATTCAGAGTAAACTGGTCGGTTATTGGACTTCCGTCGATCTACAATTCTATCACTTATTCTTACTTATCTCTAATCTTGCAGATTGGCATAGCGAATCTTATCAGATTCTGCGACCCCTTAACACTATACTATAAAAAAGGGCATTAGCCTTCAAGTTGACCTGCGCAATAATAATTGCTTCAAGCTGTCTGACAACGACCAGCACCAAGCTATCTTTATCATTTACCCAAAAAGCGTTAATCTAGTCAAAACGCAACTGCAATATAGTAAAAAAATCTACTTAGAGCAATCACCAAACAAGCACATAGCTCAGACACACTAAAGACAACTAACGAACTCCATTCCGATTATAAAGTACGGTAGTCAGACTTGGTCAAACTAGCAAGATAAATGTCACTCCCACATGGGGGAAACCAGCAATCAAACTATAACAATTATTACAGTGATGCCCTCGCAATTCAACTCATCCATATCTTTAAACCACATGAGAAGCAAAAGAAAAGATTAACGATAGGCTCAAGAACTTTGCAAGCAGAGATGAAATCACTGTGAAACACCAAGCCACTTTGTGGAGACATCAACTCTGAATAATGAGAGTAGGAGATCATGGTCTGGTACCAAGCCTTCCCAGCATACTTGATAGCTGCTGCCTCCTCCTGCTAGGGAAAAAATTAATAGTCAGGCAACTCCATTATATTTCCCAACAATATAAAGGTCATTTCTAAGAAGCCTTTAGGCTCACAAGTGAGAGCCAAACCACTAGCATCAACATCCTTCATCATTCTTTACCTTGCCAATATCAGTAAAGGAAATCAGTTTAGAGTGTAAGGAACTCTAGAAAGAGTCACCTTGCATGCATGGTTCAACTGAAGTCAAAGAAATATGGAATGGCAAGTTCAATCTTTAGAGGGTAAACAGGAAGTACTACTAAATAGCGCAGAAACAAAAACACACAAGCACAAAACCAAAAGAAAGAGGCAACCACAAACAAAGAAATGGGAAAAAAAGACACAACAGGAGAGCCACCAATTCAGATTCAGAAAGCCTCAGGCAAAACAAACTGTTTAGATAATGACCAGTTAGTGAATGTCCCCTATATCCCTTTTAAAGTGGTTGCAGTAGCTGTAAGCTGCTTTTCTTCACAGTGCTGATGGCATAATTCAAATCGCACCACCACCATGTGAACTTCAATGTAAATTAAACTGCAGTAGTCTTCACACCGTTTTATGGGTCAATCGAGATGATTCCCCCTTTCTCAGATTTTGTAGCCTTGGTCCTCTGAGATAATGATAAGGTACTGGAAAGCACATCTAAAGCTGTACTGATGTATACAACTTTCATGTGTATCCTAACCAAATTAATTACAATATTGGACTTCAGTTACACACTATAACATCTTCTATTCATCTGCTCCTACACTTGATTTGATTTACGGGGCAAACAAGCAGGTCTCATATATCACTCCAAGAGTTTATTCAAAAATGTGTCTACAACACCAAGCTCTAGTTGTGGAAGTTCATTTGCAATCAGCCATCTAAAAGGGGCCCTTGCTAATCATAAGACCAATTAATAAGTTGGGTTTTAAAATCAAGAAACCAAGAATCATTAGCATCCAAGTGCAGGACTGGCTTAGTATGAAAAGGGACTTGCTTGGTTTCTGTAATCCTATTACTTCACCAAATTCTATAACCAAATCCCCATTCAAGTATTGCATGCTTAACCTTCCTAATCATCTTTTCGCTATGCTAAAACATGGCGTGTCTTGTTGGGTTTATTTCCAGCATTGAGAAACCTGAGAACATAACTGCCTTCAGAGAGCTTTTGAGGAGTTTCCCATAAGACACACACACATAGAGATGCGTTCTAAGAGGGGGATACTAAACTAAAACGCACCATTTACCGCTCTCAGTGCCTGGCTCGCCCATCTTCATGCTTGTCATTATCATATATTTTCCCACTGGACCGAGAATCCTCATATCTAGCTCTCTTGGAGGAGTCTCGTCTATCCCTCTCATGTTGTCTACTTTCATGCTGGTCTTCCTGCTCTCTTCCATGCCTTCCATGTTTACGGTCTCCACCCTTTTCATGCCTCCTAGATATCCCGCGGTCAACTTCATCTCTTTTATGCTCCCCATCTTTATCATGCTTCTTGTACGCCTCCTCTTCTTCATCTCTTGTAGTCTTTCTTCTCTTACGGTCTCCTTCATCCCTTTCATGATGCCCCCTAACTTTATCATGCTTCCTGTATACCTCATTTTCTTCATCTCTTGTATGCTTTCTTCCCCGCCGATCTTCTTCATCCCTACTTTGTGTCCGACCCCCTCCATGCTCTTCATAATCCCGACCCTTCCTCTTAGTTTCATTATGCAGTTCAACTTCCTGCCCATCTTTGTCATGCGTCCTATAGACCTCTTCTTCATCTCTTGTATGCTTTCTTCTCTGGCGGTCTTCTTCCTTTCGTTTATACTCGCCATCTTTATCATGCTTCCTGTAAACCTCCTCCTCTACATCTCTTCCATGCTTTCCCCGGCCGTCATCTTCATTCCTACTTTGTCTTCTACCTACTCCATGCCCTTTATAATCTCGATCCTTCCTCCTATTTTCATAATGCAGATCAGCTTGAATCGAAACTCCCTCATGCTCAACGTTTTCACCGTGCCATCCTCCAGACCTATTCGTCTTCGAGTAATCATGTCTCTTTTGATCATCCCTGCTTTTGTAAGCTCTGTTGTTCGTTTCAGATTCCATCTTAGTGTCTTTCTTTACATCTTTGCTCTGCTCTACCACTTTGGCCACCTTCCGGCTGCTTGACTTCGCCTCAAGCTGCTCATTTGAAACAGCATCAACTTTCTCTGGGCTGTAATCTCTACTCTGCTGACTCCTATTTCTGCCTACTTGACCCCTTTTGTTGTACTTGCGACAATCGGCATCGGAATCATCCTCAGAATCATGCCGCCTTCTGGTCTTTAAAAGCTGCTTCACATTAAGGGTGTTAAGATTGCCAACCTCATCAGAGTCGGAATTACCATCATCTGGATAATGCCTCTTATAAGCTTTTTCATAATGCCCATCATAATCAGAATCAGTGTCATCACCAGTGTGTCTTTTGCTTTTATTGTGCTTGCTTAACAAACTTTGCTTCTTCTTTTTCCCATCAGCATATAAATCATCCTCATGCTCGCTCTTCCGTCTATTATTCTGCTGTTTCTTCCCGGTCTCTCTCACACACTTCTCACTATCATCAGTATCAGAAGAATCCTCATGTCCTCTTCTTTTGCTTTCTTTCTTCTTAGGGCGTTTTAAGTCATCAAGCTCGGGCGTTCCACTTTCTTTGTTCTTTATTTTGACACTCATTACCATATCATCCTCTTCATTCCTTGTATCTTTATCTGGCCGTTTGCTATCATCACTGCCACCAGTTTTCCAGCTATTTCTTGGTTTATCATCATCGCTTTCCTCAGAAACAGCGTCTGGGGCATCATTACCCTTCTTTTGATTGCCAAGTTCAGAGTCAATCCCAAGAGCAGCTTTCAATGCTTCCATCTGCTTCTCCTTCCTCGCAGCAACCTGATGGGTCTGCGTATCTGAAACCCTGAAATAGACACCCACATGAAATGTTAACATCGGCATGCAAAGAATTGTGATAGGAGTAAAAACACAGGGGAATGGTAAAACTGAGAATCATTTTTCCCTAAAATCTCATAATTTTATACGCTCCCTAGTTTACATGGAGAGAGGAACAAATTGCTAAAATGCCCTCAATGAACTATAAGATGTCAAACAAGATCTACAGCCAACTAAACAAACAGCACAGTGCTACCAAGAAACGAACATATAGAAATAGTTTACACTGCACATCCTTAGGTCATTTTAGAAAACCGAACACGATCCTCACATAAATCCTCTCCCATTAGCCTTTTTTTGTGGATGCAAATTTGACTTCCTCACTCCCCCAGGCAATCATGTAGCATATAGGAGTGTGTGAGTGACCAGCAAAATGTGGAGCGTATGTATTGTGTGCATATACATTCATATGCTACCAATATGCACCAACTTCGTCCAACATAAATAGGCACCTGTAAGTTAAAGTGCACTACTGCAATTTCAAGTAACGGGCATCAAGACGCCTAACTCTAATTAAAGTGCCCAGCTGAAACAACGTGAAGCGTTAAATAGCATGCTCCCTGGGTCATGGAAAATAAGTTTGAGTCAATCTCGTAAAAAAAATATAAAGCAATCTACTAATGTTGGCAAAAAGCACAGTTTAAATTTTAAAAAGGAAGGAATTTAACTTACTCCTTCTGTTGCTAATTTCTGGAAAGGTACCGCACTTTCATCACTCTTTTATGCAATTTTACCAGTTAGACACTGATACGCTAGTGCAAAGTGTGGGTAATTTCTTCGAACTTAACATCATTTTTACCGTATATGTAATGCAAACATAAGTTGTAATTTTTTGCGGCGCTGTGATGTTTTATGCTTACATATGTAGCAGATTAAAGGAATTTGGTCAATATGGGTAGCAGCGTCATGTTAAGACATGCCGGCACGTCGTGTTGTATATGGGGTGACATGCCAAAAACGGGCAGACATAGTATTAGGTAAGCCTAGAACGGGACTAATTACTGTTAAGTTATGGAGAAGTAACTACGACGGAGTTTTTGGATCACGAATTTAGTAAGCTGAGGTGGTGGTTTGGGGTGATGTAGATATGGATAGGCAAGAGATGCGGATATTTGCTGGTATCTTGGATCAATATTGCACAAGAAACGCAATCTTAATATCAATCTCAAGTTGAAGGATGGGTTTTATACGAGGACATAGAGGCCCACATGATTAGCAATGTTTGACAGCTAAGAAGCATCTTACACAAAATGGATGTCAATGAAATGCGAGTGCTCCGCTAAATGAGCAGCCGGCGATAGATAGAGTAAGAAATTACAATAACTGCAAAAAGGTGGGAGGCACAAATAGTGTAAAGAATGAGGGCATGAAGGAAGACTGATCTTTTCATGTTGATGGGGTAGGACGAGGACACGAGGTTAGGCCAAAAATAACACGGGGTGAATTAGTGAGAGAGAATCGGACTGCCAGGAATCTATCAAAGTACATGTGTTTTGATAGGGAAGAAGGGAAGACAAGGATTCATGTAGCCAACCATAAGTTGTTTCGGACAACTTATAGATTCATTTACATGATGGAGAGGGGAATGTATCAACACGGCCCGAAACAACAAGCATGGACGATGCTTTTTTTTTTTTTTTTGGTGCCTCTTGATAGTTGATTTGGCTATAAATTCTTCTCCATGGTGCTCCAGATTTGAATCATCGAGTATCGAGCATATATCTGAACTTGTTGACCTTCAATTTAAGATCTCTGTGATTTTGACTGTGGCTGTGGTTTCAGAAGACATGAATGCTCTGCAAAGGTGTTCGTGTTTTACGGAGAAGATTTGGTATGCAATTGTTGGGATTGTGTACACTTTATCCGTAAACTTTAATGTACATGTAAAGCAACACCAGAAGTTCAACGTAATTCTAATAAATGGCATACATTTATTAGAATATCCAATTTGTCTCTAAAAGTTTCATACTCACCCACCTTAAATATGATTATAAACTATAGACAACACTCTGATTCCCACCCCTACCACACCCACCCACCCCAAAAAATGAAAAACAAACAAAAAAAGCTACAAAGGCCAAAAAAAGACTCAAGATATGTATAAATTACACGTTCATTTATTGAAACTGGTAAAAAAAAGATGTTATGGATATTATGTGATTGTTTTCTTATATTAACATGGATTTCCATTAAGATATAGAATCTTGACCTTATATGTTTAATGTCTGCGTCATGTCGTGTCCCTTGTACCTTTCATGTAAGTTGGACATGTGTCAATGTCTATGCAAGGTGATAGCACAGTCTCATAGTGATCCCAAGTTTGAAGTGATTTGTCAAATATTGAAGTGATTAGTCAAATATTCCTTCTGTGATAAACAAAGATATTAGAGTCAAGATCGGTTTCACGGTTTTATGTCGATGCGAGTATCGTGGTGCATATATTACATGATAATATTTGGTGACACACTGAATAATTTTGTGTTTCTTCTTAATTCGAACTGAGATGTGATAACGATATGGACTGGATGACAACTTTTCCCTGAGGCTATTATCACTGGATTGCTAGATACACTTAACTCTGTCGGGGATTGATTTTAGTTTTTCTATGCACTTTTGGAAGTTTAGGCCCACATTTGTTTCACATTGATTATGGCCAGAAAGATTTTAGTATGTTGTTTGTCAAGGGTGGAAGAGGAAGCCCGTACTTTTGGCATTTGTGCTGCTCTTCACGTTTGAGTTTCTTAGCTTTTGCGTAGGCTGTGAATTGATATTTTATGGACAAATGTTTCATGGGGTTTCTTAGCTTTCTGCGTTTGAACATTATCCTAATAGCCTGTTTGCGAGCTTTTTTTAGGAGAGGAAAAGAAAGAAAAGTGGCTCCTTTACGCCCTTTTCTCTAGTTTTGAGTTTTTTTTAAGAAGAGAAAAGAGAGGAAAGTTTGGGCCTCTTTTGTCTCTATATCTTTCCTCCCAAAATTGAGAAGAAACAAAGAGAAAGGGAACTCTCACAAGTAATGTTTTAATAATGCCCATATTACCCTTGAAATTATGATGACTGAATTTTTGATGACTTTTAGGTCATAGGGTTTCTTAAAAAACCTATCATACCATTTATTATAAACAAACAAAAGAAGTGGCAAAAGTAGTGGCCAACTTCATCTACTGCAATCCCAACTAAGAATCCCGAAAAGCCAAGGGCTTTATTTGGCTATCCACCCAAGAGGCGCAAGCTCATGTTAGAAAAATGTGAGAGGTTCAAATTGTCATTGATAGGATATTTGGGTGTTAGAGTTGACTCATGACTGATTGTTATGCTTTTGATTTGACATTAATTAGATTTGGATGGTCGGATGTTTGTAGTCAACTCATGGCTAGTTTGTGTGTTTTTTTTATTTTGGCACTATTCGATGACGTGAGACTTATCACATTATTATGGTATAAACTTTCTGTGATGCCCTTGATTACTAATTTTTTTCCCTTAATAATGTTCTTAGTTATGATCATACTTTAAAGTCTTTGTTTGAATTAGCATACTGTTGTATAAGGGCATATATGTAATGTTGTATCTTTTCTTTTCCTTTCTTTTGAACTCACAAACAAGGGGAAAGGAATGATACTTTCTTTTCTCTCTTACACTCACAAATAAAAGGAAGGAAAATTGTATTCCCTTCTTTTCCTTTGTATTCTCTTCCTTTCTTTTCTTTTCTTTTCTCTTCTCTACTCTCAAACTTGCAAACAAGCTATAAAAGCATTGTTCTTGACCACATTGTTTAAATGAATGTGATTTCTATTTTCTGCTCTATATGGTGTTCGTATCAAAAGGTCAGGGTAGTAATGGATTTTCCAGATCATACCTTGTTATCAGTCTAAACCTAATAGGAATATTTCAATAAAACTAAACAAAAAAGAACATTTTTCCCCCTGCCACTTGCAAAGAGAAAACATAAGGGGGAGTACTACCAGGAGGAAGATAACCAAAGAGAGCAAGAACAGTATACGGGTGCTAGTAACAACCCATGAACTCATCAAGTTAATAGACAAAAACCCCTGCGCGAATAAAAATAGGACTTTGATTGAAAGCCATCGAGGAATATATAGCATTATACCACACCATATATCCTCATAGCCACATAGAGACGGGTTTGGCATAGTTCCCACTAACACAAAGCTTAGACCTGCCTTAGCAGACTGTATCTTTCATGCTTCAAAGTAACATTGTAACAGAAATCACATGCTATTTACAATTGTATGATCTGACTAATACGAACCTAAGATTTTGTCTATTGCAGGAAGCTTGATACTATGGTTTCACAACATTCGAAAATCACGAACATGGTTGACAGTTTCATTAATACTCCCAAATGCAAGATAGTTACCTCCTAAGATCCCAAATCCTACATCCCTACATAAGAATGGCAAATGTATAACATAAGTTTTTGTACCCTTTGGCTTTTTAATTCAAACTCAAATGCTAATTACAAATCGAAAAAGTATCAATTAACAAGTCAAACTAGCCAGCATGTTGACCGACCGAACTGCGGCATAAGGGTGCAAGGAAATAAGAACAAAACAATGTTAAAAATCAATATCTGCTCTTAGGAATTCTGAAAAAAAGTCAAGGGGGCAACCATTACAAAGCGGAGGGAAGGCAGAGCAAGGAAATTAAATGGGAACAGAGTAAAACCTCGCATCGCCAGCCAGTATCGCCGTGACTCCGAGTGCCTCCTCGGCGGCTGCAGCCGCCTCCAGGGTGCGGCGCGCTTCGTCGAGCCTCTCGCTGACCTCGGCGTCAGTATATCCCTGGTCGACCAGCTTGTCCTCGAGCACAACGAGCTTGAGCTGGATCTGGCGCTTGCGGTCGTGCTCGAGGATCTCCCTATTGGGCTTCCTCATGAGCCCGCCGGTGCCCTGGCCGGGCTCGAACCCCTTGCCGGGTCCGCCGTCGACCAGGACCTTGTTGCTCTTGGGCCTCACGAAAAACTTGTTGCTCTGGATGTAGCCGTTGGTGCCTGACCCGCGAGGGGTCTGTAGCCCGATTCCGTTGTACATCGCGTGACAAGATTATAGATATTTCAGGCTGCAAAAATGGATAAGGGATAGATGAGGACAGGAAACCCTAACCTCACCCTTATATGTTCGGTACTTTGTGGATATTGGTGGATCTAATTGGGAAAAAAGGAAGAGTGATTACTGCGTGTGAATAGTTTGAAGGGGGGGGGGGGGGGGGAGAGAGAGAGAGAGAGAGCAAACTACCTCAGAAGCGAAGGGGAAAGAAGAATCGGGTCCGGGAATGCTCGTTATTGGGTCAATCCCCAATCATCCTCTGCGATATTTCAAGGTTAATAAGTTGCCAACCCCACTCTATTAGATTTTATTATTAATTAAAATTTACTATTAAACCTACGTCTGCTAATGCTAATATGACTTAATTAATTAATTTGGTCCAATCCAATGTATTTAGATTTTATTATTTTATTTTGTTTTTTCTAAAAAATTTAGGTCAATATTTTGCGAACTATTCCTATTGCAAAGACTAAATCTATTGTTTACATGATTAGAGGTGATAAATCCCAAATGTGGTACGCCTAATCTATAAAATCAGAGATAATAGTCGAATTTAGAATCGGATAATACCTTAAAATTTGAAAAAAAAATATTTTAAAGTTATGAGATGAAACGGTCGATTTTTGACCAACCAGTCGGTTAATTGACTTTTCCTAGTTTATAATTTCATTTAATATTTTGACTTCCTTCCAACTTGCAGATTGGCACAGTCGATCTTATCAGATTTTGCGCTCCAGAGCTCTATAAATGTGGCCCTTGGCCTTCATTTTCAAAGGTCAAGGGCTTCAAAAGCTTATTCTCTTGAGAGCTTGTGTATCATTTCTTTGTAAAGTGATACCCATCTCTCTCAAGAATTTTAGCCATTCATACTCGTGTTATAAAGTCTTTTTTTAGTCTTTCCATCGTGGATCATTCGGAGAGTATTCTCAAATTGTTCCAGACAAGCAACGTCCAGAGGTAATTTTAATAGCTTTCTAGCTTAGAAAATCATATGGAATGTCTCACATCCCCGTGATCTCATTTCTATTGCAAAAATCAAAAGGAGTTTTTGACATTTCTTAGTCTCGGACTAGGACTGAAATGTAGATTATTTCCTGTAGGACCACAGTCGAACTAAGACGGTTTTGATTCCAGTTAATCCGACCGGATACGTAGGCAATTCAACCCTTGATGTCGAGTACAAGCAAAAAATAAAAAAATAACGTAGAGGTGGTTTTATTGCATTTTACATGTCACATATTTTTAAGCCAAAAATCAAGTGAAATTAGTAGAGACCGAAAGGGTGCAATAGGTGCCTAATACTTTTCCCTTGCATAACTTAGTCTCCGTACCCATCTCCTGGTTTTCGATAGACCAGTCGTCCCTTCGGACATTTTAGAGTCATTTTTAGGTTTTTCTTATTTCCCTATGAAACAAATAGAGACTCTTAAAATCCTTGTTTGGGATTTTCTTGAGGAGGTTCACTTTAACGGTGACTCCTCTCGGGAGAAAAAATAATAAAGGGACTAGACTTGAAAAGCTATTAGTTTTTTTAGCATTGTTGTATTTTCTTTGTATTTTGGGACAATACAATGTGATATAATTATGGTACTTGTGCTCTTACTTCCATACCTCACACACGCACACGTCTTGCCTCGACCTACCCACTCGAGGGCAAAGGTTAAAGCCCTTGAACCTCGTGGTTTCAAGGCGATCTTTCGATTGTACCCTCAAACTCCACGACCTCTTACTAAAAGGACATCCTGGTCTTTTTGATATATTAAACGGCTTGTGCACGTGTTGGTAATTGTCCATTATTAACTACCTAAGTTACGGGCGGGAGGTATATGGATGCCCATTATTAACTACCTAAGTTACGGGCGGGAGGTATATGGATAGTCGTGCTGATAGAGTGACCTTACACCGGTATTGAGAGAGAAACCACACACCCAGACCATTTAGTGTTATGCCTTTCGTTAGGAGAATATCCATATAGGCCTATGGCATGTTAGCAGGGAAACCAACCAGCATTCTATAAGCTAATTGGTAATCTCACAAAGAGAGAAAAACTCTGACTAACTAGTCGGTTAACCACGCTCCTAACCTGATGATTAGTCAGTAGGTGCATTGCCTAAAAATTCAAAACTTTGTGGTTTATACCCTGACCCTACCCACTGACCAACCGGCTGGTTTATCCACCTGGATGACCGGATAAATCGGCCGGTTAGTCAGAACCTTCTTCCTCCTAGAGAGTTCCTACAAATAAACTTTAACCATATTAACCAACCAGCTGGTTTATCTACCTGGATGGTTAGACGGTTAGTCAGAACCTTTTCTCCCAAAAAAATCCCAAAATAAAATTCTAACCCTACTAACCAACCAGCTAGTTTTCCACTATGTAAAACGAGACAGTTAGTCAATCCTACCTCCCAATTTTTAAAATTTTGAAAAACACCCAAATGATTAGAAAAACTTCCACTTGCCCCCATTAGAGTATGAGCTAGCCAGCACGATCTATGTTCTGTGTGATTAAACATTCAAAAAATTTCTCTATACAGTTAAGGCTAAACGCAGTGTATCAAGACTCATCTGGAAAGCTTTCATGAACCCCAATGGCTAAGGAATTCCCACATATTGCAGATTTAGTCAGTATTATTAGTGAACTACAAAAAGATTTTCAGACCGATTTCGTGACTTTGATAGGTCAGCAGTCTTGAACAACCAAGGAAATAGAAAAACTGAAGAAGAGGTAGAAAAGATCAAGAGGATGAGGTGAGAACGAAAAAGAATGATGATAAGAAGAATGGTTTGGAGTTTGATTGGCAATATGAATTCGAGGATGAGGAGGTGAAAACCTCATGCAGTTCCAGAGTGAAAAGATAAACTAGCAACACTAGAATCCCAAACTGCCCGAATGTGAAGAGCCGATGACCTTCTAGACCTCAGCACCCTAACCCTGAATCCTGAGGAGATATTGTCCCCTAAGTTCAAACTGCTAGAGATAAACAAGTTCGCTGGGATCATGGATCCTAAAATCCATGTCAAGATGTGCATGTGTACGCTAACCTCATATAGAGTCAGTGTTATCAACGGCACATGAAATTCAATTAAGGAAATACAGGTAACAAATTAGTAATCAAATTTGTTTATCCTATCGCAACAAGATGGAATTTATCGAGGTTGAGAAGGACCACTATTAAATCAAAGGCACAAGGCGCACTCCCTGCTCCTCGCCTAGGACTAGGCAAAACCCCTTCGAAAAGGCGCGCGCCTTACGCACCTAGGCACAAGGCGGTGGCAGAGGCGCAAAAAAAAGCCTAAAGATCCTATTTTTTTATTTTTGCGGCGTGGCATCATCTCAACCGTTCATTGTATTCCATTCTTTGTTTCATAACATAATAAATCAATATCTAAACCACCAAAAAAAACCTAAATCCCTAATCCATCGATTCTCATATTTTTGTTCATTGTGTTAACGTCCCGTCTCCAATTGTTGCTCTTTTTAAAGTAAATTTACTTCTTCACTTTACCTTGTAGATAAAGAAAATAAAATTGAAGAGAATCTCCACTAGACTTGGAGCCTATGATTTGCTTTTGAGGAAACCATTGTTGCCTTAGCCCTCACTAATGATGAAGATGACGTCGTCACTTTTACTTAGGATTAACTACTCCTCGTTGGATTTGAAAATTATTCTAATGTTCAAAATTTGTTAAATTGTCATGTTCTGAATTTTTTACATGATTTTTATTAGTTTAATGCACTAATAACAATGTATAGAGTGAATTGGAACCAATTGATACAGTTATTCCACCATACACTCATAGGAGCCGCCTCTCATTGGTTCCTCACTTTGGTTGAAGCTCGAGTTCGAACTTAGGAAGATGTTGCGAGAGAGTTTGTGAAGCAGTACCAATATAATGCCGACTTGGGCATTATCTGAAGAGATTTAGAAACCACAAAACACGAATCGAGAGAGTCTGTGTCTACCTTTACTATGAGATAGAGAAATAAGGCCGCTCAGATGGTGAACCGTCCTACAGAGAAGGAGCAAGTAAATATAATCAAGAACAATCTACTCCCAGTCTATCATGACTACATCTTTGGTCACTACCACACTCATTCAAAGTGCTTATACGATCCCTTGTACAAATAGGAGATGCCATCAATGAGGAAACTATTTTTTGTGAGTCGAAGTCAGGGGTATACCAAGTCGGTCTAAGGAGTTCTAATGCACAACCAAAGCTAGTTGTTGCCAATAATGTCAACAATGTGCAAGCACTTTCGATAGTATATTGGGAGGCCGTTTTAGAATCTAGGAGGAAATTCATGTTGTTGAATGCACTGCTGCCCAAAGTATGTGAACAGTTGTTGAGGAGGGGTATCATATTCAAGTTACCTTCTACCCCCAATTCCCACAATGATACCGAAGGGATATGACGTCCATACTTCATGTGCTGATCATCAAGGGAAGGGGCACCATACCAAGAGGTGCATGATGCTGAGACACACCATCTAAAACCTCGTTGACAAGGGCAAAGTCTCCCCTCCTGTCAAGCCTAACGTTCAAAAATAACCCTTACCACCTCATGAGGTTAATTTCATTGATGATTACCAACCTGTTATGGATCCAACTACCTTTGTTGTTCTAATCAGCCAACAAATTAGTCAGTTTCAGCACGTGATTCTCTACCACAATTTTGCGATGTTATCAAATTGGAAGAGTTAATAGAAGGCGAGGCCTTCACTACTGAGGAAAAGTATGATAAAGAAACATGCTTTTTGTTCGGGCCCAATGCCAAGGTATCCCAGCTAACCCGATTAGACCGAGTGTACCAGACCGCTTCCACCAGCCACATCCAATGCATTATTTTCCCAAGCCCTCCCTATGATGAAGTATTAAGATAGTTGAAAAAAACACAAGCAAACATCTCATTGGTGGGTTGTTATCCGCCTCATACTCTCACTGACAACCCCTCATCAAGCTACTTAGCAAGGCCCAGATACCTATCCAAACACAGCCTGAAGACCTATCCCAAGTGCTAAGGCTATACATTACGAAATTGTCCTTACGTTTTCAAATTAGATTTGTCCAAATCAGAATCCAGCCACAACGACCCGCTCCATATCACCATGCGATCACTTGATAAGAGGGTCCCCTTAATCCTCATAGACAATCTGCGTTGAATGTTTGCCCTCTAAACATTGCTCAAGCCCTCGGCATTGACCATTCAGAGTTTTCCCCTTCCAATCAAGCTGTCCAAGCCTATGATAATACCCGTAGAAAAGTGATTGGTATAGTCAAGCTCCCAATGACTATTGATATTGCCAGTTTTGAAGTTGATTTTCAAGTTTTAGATATAACTGTCGCGTTCAATCTCCTGTTTGGAAGACCATGGATACATTTGATAGGTGCAATCCAGTCAATGTTACACCAAAAGGTCAAATTTGGTTGGATAAGGCCATCTTCACAGTCATGGGTGATTGGCAGCTACCTCTGATCAAGGAAGTAGAAAAGGATAAGGACAATGTTTTGGTGCCACATGACTCGTTGGATGTTCTACTTCATGGATTCAGAATGGATAGCCTGGTACAGTTCTGGAATATAAGGATATTTTTCACGATGAAAACTTCCTTACCTTTGCCCCTTACAGCAGCAACATGACAGTGCTCTCTATGTTAAGAAAGCTTCACTACTTGCCCAGAAAGGGTTTGGGCTAAAACTGTCAAGAAGTTCCCTGTTTCTAGCTCTCAAGAATAAAAAAAGACCAATTTGAGTTGGGTATAAGCCAACCAAGAGAGAGAAGAAAAAGGCCATTAGAAAATTGGTTCATTCTAAGGAAAACAAATAGACGAACAACACAAATTTCAAAGGCGTAACCAAGGTCCCCACCATGAATGGATGCTTTTCAAGGAAGGGGGGAATGGACCTTTTTACAATTGTTAAAGCATGTCCACAATGTGGAAATAAGGAAGTTGATCAAGGATGAAAAATAATCTATGACTGCGAATGGGTTGAAGAAAAAGAACTGTCGAATTTGACCTAGTCGAGTACTGAAGAAGTTTCTGATTGGATGGAATCAGAGGGAATGACAGCATGCTTCGATGGTATGCAAATCCTGGTGCTTATGTGCGAAGTGGACGACCAGACTATGAACCCAGCAAGCTTAGCCATTCCAACCCGGGGCAAGGCACGGAATTGGATGATCGAGTATGGACCACTGACTATGGGAGAGATTATTGAAGGAAGTCTTGCTGCCAAAGATGCTTAAAAACTGCAAAACTTAGAAGCTTATGTCACCCAAGACAATTTGAATTTTCTCACTTACTATGCTTTCCCAGACTATTTGATTGATAATGTGATGATTGATTTCGATTATCCCTTCGTTGCTAGTTGCTAATATAGGTTGTGATGAATTAATCAACACAGTTAATGATGAGTCACACAAAATGAACCTAGAAGAGAGAATATTTAAAAGAGATAATGAAAGAAATAGAAAATTGAAAATCTAGTCTTGTCAAGCCAATGGGGTAAGAAACAGTCAAAGTCAACATAAGTACGCAAAAAAATGTAAAAGAAATCAAAATAAGGGCTAGCCTAGATGAAGGAGGGAAAAAATTGTTGCATTCTTTAGGAAATTTATCGATGTACTTACTTGATCATACAATAACATGCTCGGTATAGACCCGTCGATTATGGAGCACCACCTACCTATCCTGCTTGAAGCCCCGGCATTCTTCAAACCAAAAGACATTACTGTGTAACAAAAGGTGCCCCAAAGGTTGTGAAAGCTGTTATTCTCTTAATCCTCAGGAGCTATATTTATCTGGTTATACCTCGTAAAGCAATCTATGAAGGATACCTACTCATGCCACAGTGTTGTCTATGATCGTATCTATGATGGGCAAGGAAAAATCATCCTTTATGGAAGCTCAGTTAAGGCTTTGGTAGTCAACACACATCTTGACTTGACTGGTGGGTTTAGGAACCGGCACGATGTTGGCTAACCAGATAGGATACGTGATCACTCGGATGAATCTTATATGGAGTAACTTTATAACCTCATCATTAACCTTAAAGGACCATCCGGACCCCAAAAACCATTGGAAGACGGTGCGTGGAGCACACAGGTGTGGTGTTGCTACCACAAGGCCAGCGCCAATATGGCAGGACACCTCAGTCGCACGTGGAAGCGCATGAGGCGTGTGCAAGATCTCTGAGAAAGTACTTTCTTCGACTCAGTACAATCACTAGTGAAGTGTCCTTATTGTTGACAGTTGAAGCATTTGACTTTAGACAAATCCTTTTTTCCACCACATTTTTCTCTCTTGCGTTTCTTTATTTTCCCTTCCTTTGGCGTAGAAGTGCTAGCCTCGCCTTCTTTGCCTTTCTTGCTTTGTCTTCCGCGCTAGCCATTTCCTTTGCACAATCCCTCTTGGGGGACATAAGTGAGGGCCTTGCCAGGGTCTCAAGTCTCAGCCTCAAGAATGACATGCTGTGAAACATCAAAAAATTTCTTGATGTTTTCACTAGGGGTCAATATATGTTTCATATTGGCCCATGAGGCAGGAAGGGACCTTATGACAGCTCTGGCTTGCTGCTCATCTGTGAGCACAAGGCCAGCATCCCTTAGCTTACCAATTATATTGGACATCATCCTTAGATGTTCATTCATGGTATGCTTAGGTCTTTTGTGTACTCCTTAAACTTGATCATAAGGCTACGAAGCCGCATAGTTGAGGTTCCATCAAAAGAGAACTTGTGCTGATCCCATAAAGCTTTGCAAGTTGGAAGTTCATCAAATTGCTAAATAAGATCATTTTGCAAGTTGCTCAACAAGATGTAGCGCGTACTACAATCTTTCTCATTCCATTTTTGGTAGACAGTGTGGTCGCTTAAGGGTTGCCCCTCAATGAGCACTACCATCTCTTTGGTCAAGTGTTCCTCAAGCTCTTATTGGTTCAGCATGAATTTCATCTTTCAAACGTCATAATTATCTCTGTTAAGTTTCTCACCCATAACGAGATCAGCTATGACATTCTTGGTGGCCATTCTATTCACTACATTAGTTTGCACAAAGAAAAAGACATTAATTATACATCCTTGTATATATTTCAAAAAATTCAAATGAAAATATTATCTTTCCCCACATTATGTAATCGAAAATTCACTGAGCTCGTAATCATCTTCCATGTATGTGATTTGGAAAAAAATATTTTTCAAGTAATTTTTCGCAATAAATTTCATATCATATAAGTCACAATGTAATAAATCATCCATATAATAATTTAGAAAAGTATAAAAGTTGCACCATACAACAAAGTGTGCAAAGACTCCATTGATCCCTATTGGCATTCTAATAACTTAAAACAAAAGTAAACACATAACCTTATTTAGAATGTGTTCCCAACCTATTCTGGTCAAACCCATTCGCACAGACACGTCAACATAGTAAACGGTCTAATTTCCAGCGTATCGAACCGGTCAACGTGCGCACGCCCAAGACACGTGTTTTTCTTCTCGCTTCACGCGCTTCGTGCGCGATTTAGGCACAATTTATTTCGCGTTAGCGTGACTCACGAGAGCGCGACCGTCACGTAAAGATCATCCGAGCACCTTTTCATCAAAAACATCGACCGAAGGCACAATCGGGGTGATGGGGTCAAGGGCAAAGGCCTTGGCCAACCCCATGGGGTCGGCCTCGGCCTCCATGGGGGGTCAGCCTCGGCCTTCCCCCCCGGTGGTTCACTTTTCGCGTAAGGTCTTTTTTCGCACTTTGTTCGTCTCGTACGCTTCATATGTGACTTTGGCACCTTGTCCGTCACGTGGGTGTGATTCACGTCGACAAGCTCGTCGCAACGCAACTTTCGGATTCATCGTTGCCTATCAAAACACTAACCGTCGGCATGCCCGAAGTTCACCGAAAGGAGAAAGGTGGCCTTGGCCCTGGCCACCCTAGGGTCGGCCTTGGCCTCCCCAAGGGGGTTGGCCTTGGCTTTCCCCCGAAACCCCCAACTTTGCCCTTTCTTGCCACATTGTTCTGAACCACGTTTTGTGCTGACACGAAGCTTACTAACGCATACATAACAACCTCGTGACGTCTATCATCCGATTGTTCATGACCGTGCGCCGCTCTCGTGACGTTCGTCGCTCAAAGTCACTCGCTACCGCCGAATGACCCGTCGCCGACGAACCCCGTGTCATCATCCCCAACTATATCATCGTTACATATTGCACTCATTATTTTGGTATAACAGGTACACTCAATTCATGTCCCGTCTCCGGGACACCCAATGCGCCGCCGTGCGCCATTCTCATGATGCGTGCCCCCGGCACCAAGTATTGCGCCGCGACGTTCGTCGCCCGCCTGTGCACCTTTCTCAGGATGCGTGCCCCCGGCACCAAGCATTGCTCCGCGACGTTCCTCGCCGCAACCGTGCGCTATTCTCAGGATGCGTGCCCCCGGCACCAAGCATTGCTCCGCGACGTTCGTCGTCGTGCCCGTGCGCCATTCTCATGACATGTGCCCCCGGCACCAAGTAGGGTCTCGCGACAGTCGTCGCTGCGCCCGTGCGCCACAATCATGATGCAGGCCTTCGGGCATCACACTTATTCACCACACCATGCGCCCTCAACGTGGACGTGGAACATGCTTCGACCCACTCTCCATAGTGTGCAGCATTCTGGGGGGCCCGTTCGTAGTGTTCCGGCACGAGGACCCCTCGCAGGGGATGGGCTCGTTACCACAAAGCCATCGCTGCCACGGGATGGGCTCTTTACCACGAAGCCGTTGCCGTCACAATCACGGGGGGCTCCGTTCGTAGTGCTCCGGCACGAGGACCCATCGCAGCGAGATGGCCTCGTTACCACAAAGCCATCGTCGTCACAATCACGGGAGGCTCCGTTCATAGTGCTCCGGCACGAGGACCCCTCGCAACGAGATAGGCTCGTTACCATAAAGCTATCGCCGTCTTCATTCTGGGTGGCTTAGTTCGTAGTGCTCTGGTACGAGGACCCTTCGCAGCGGGATTGGCGACTCCTTCGGAACATTATCTCCGCCGGGGTGCCTGCGAGACTGGCCTACGTGCTCCGGCACTGGGGGCTCGCGTCGGCACCCCTATGGACTATGACCCCCGGGTCACTCCGAGACGGGAGCAGGTCTTTGGAAGGCATCCCACCTAGTTCGCCTGGCAGCGGGGCGTTGGGTCTTCCCCCCTGCTGCCAGGCCTGTGGGATTCAGTAAGGGCTTGGATCGGTGGCTGAAGCAACGGGCTTACTCTGATCATGCCGTCATAGTGTGGTCAGTCTTCTCAGACAGGTAGAGCGACGCTGTGCAAGGCAGGCAACGAGAATTTAGAAACCGGCAGTCCAACGGAGAACCGATATTTTGGAACCCCTGGTGACGTGTCACTCCCAAGGGATGACATGTGGAATTTTATGACATAAGCACACTATTTCCTATAAATAGTGAACTTTACAACTCAAAAAAGAACTTTTTGGACTCATCCTTACAAAAATCACTTTCTCACTCTAGAATTTGGGAGCTCTTAGATTCTAGTGAGAGAAACATAACTTTGGACCGTAACATTGGACCTCGACTCGGACCTTGACTTGGACTGTCGACTACCGGCCCTATTCGTCACGGCCTTATCTCTGCGGCACTGCCACTCCTCAAGGCTTGCTGTGTCTCACTTTGTATACTTGGAAGCTGACGCGGACTGCAGCCTTTGTGGCACCTCCACGTAGGCACGAACCCACATTTCCTTGGCATCATTTTTAAGTCACGCTAATGTGAAATAAATTGTGCCTAAATCGCGCACGAAGCGCGTGAAGCGAGAAGAAAAACATGTGTCTTGGGCGTGCGCGCGTTGACCGGTTTGATACGCTGAAAATTAGACCGTTTACTATATTAACGTGTCTGTGCAAAGCGGGACCCCCAACGGGCCATTGGGTCTGACAAGAATAGGTTGGGAATAGAATACCAATCTAATAGTCATCCATTTAACCTAAAACTAGTATGCTCAAATAACAAGTTAAAAGCAATTAAATGGATGAAAAGGTCACATGCTTTAACGGCCAAACAAACCTCACTCGTTTGTAGATTGACTTTTGCAAGTAGGCCCAAAAGGCCTTCTCTAGCCAAATGAGTTATTCTATCTTGGCATATGTGGCCCAGTCCTACATGCCAGGTGGTAGAATCATTCACAATATTATCATTCACCACATAAAAATAAGAGAACTGAGAATCTATTAAATCTAATTGAAAAAGACTATCCATGCGAAAAACATGTCCGAACAAAACATCATTCAAAAAGATGCCCAACTTATTACCCCTAAAAATATATATAAAAAAAAAACCACTGTCTAATAAAAGCAGTATCTAAAAGTAGATTAAGCCAAAAAGTAGGTGCATATCGCACATCCTCTAGAAGTAATGTGCGCCAAGTGCGCAACTTGAGCTGGTAAGAACCAACCCCTGCACTTCCTCGGAGTTATTGTTTCCCATGAAGATATGTTTGCTTCTCACTGTAATCCGGTAATAATCTACGAACCCCTCTCGATCACGTGCTACATGTTTTGTTGCACATGTATCCACAAACCACACAGGTTGGGAATGAGCAACTATCACGTGTGAGGAAACACATAGCTGAGAGAGAGAGAGAGAGAGATTCAAAAGGTACCCTCTTCGGCTCACTATAATCACGAGCAAAGTGTCCTTGCTATTGATAGTTGAAGCATTTAACTTTAGACAAATCCTTTTTCCCACCACATTTTTCTCTCTTGCGTTTCTTTATTTTTCCTTTATTTGGTGCAAAAGTGCTACACTTGCCTTCCTTATTTTGTCTTCCGCGCTTGCTATTTGCATTGCGCGATCCCTCTTGGGTGACATAAGTGAAGGTCTTGTCAGCGTCTCGAGTCTTAGCCTCAAGGATGAAATGTTGCAAAACATCAGAAAAGTTCTCGATGTTTTCACTATGGGTCAACATCTGTTTCATATTGGCCTATGAGGAAGGAATGGACTTTTATAACAGCTCTGACTTGCTGCTCATCTATGAGCGCATGGCCAGTATCCCTTAGCTTACTAATCATGTTGGACATCACCCTTAGATGTCCATTCATGGTATGCTTTGGGTCTATGTGTATCCATCAAACTTAATCACAAGACTACAAAGCTGCGTAGTTAAGGTTCCAACAAAAGAGAACTTGGGCTGATCCCATAAAGCTTTGCAAGTCGGAAGTTCATCAAACTGCATAATTTGATCATTTTGCAAGCTACTCAGCAAAGTGTAGCGAGCACTACGATCTTTCTCGCGTGGTCTCTTAGGGGTTGCCCCTCAGTGGGCGCGACCATCTCTTTGGTTAAGTGCTCCTCGAGCTCTTGTTCATTCAGCATAAATTTCATCTTTTGGTGCCAAACATCATAATTATCTCCGTTAAGTTTTTCATCCTTAACGAGATCAGCTATGATATTTTTGGTGGCCATTCTATTCACTATATTAGTTTGCGCAAGAAAAAGACATTAATTATATATCCTTCTATTTATTTCAAAAAATTGAAATGAAAAATATTATCCTTCCTCACATCATGAAATCGAAAATTCTCTAAGCTCGTAATCATCTCCCATGTATGTGAGTTGGAAAAATATTTTTGAAGTAATTCGTCGTAATAAATTTCATCATCATATAACCCACAATGTAATAAATCATCCACATGATAATTTAGAACAATATAAAAGTTGCATCATACAAAAATGTCTACAAGGACTCCATTGAGTCCTATTGGCATTCTAATAATTTAAAAAAAAATAAAAACATAAGTTTATTTAGAATGTCATTCTAATATCCATTCACTTAACTTAAAACTAGCATGCTCAAGTAACAAGTTAAAGGATAATTAAATGGATGAATAGACCACATTCTCCTTCCAAGCAAAACAGGCGAGAAGGCCTTAAAATTGGGTTTTAATAAAAGTGAGCTTACCAAAACCCAACTAATATACCTCAACAAAAACATATTTAAACCATAACACAAATCAAGGCCAGCATGTAAAACAGAATTTATCTATGTTAGATAACTCTCCAAAATATTTATTTTTGCCCAAAAAGTGCAAAAAATAATATTTACACATTATTCATATTCTTTTGGATTACAAAAATATCACAAAAATACTTACAAATAGCCCAAAAACGAGAGATAGATTCTTAAAAGATGAAATACAGTAAATATAATCCTAATATACCCTCTGGGATTAAAGGAAAAATTCTGTGTGTATGAAATAAATTTTTAAAGTTAATTTCTTTAGAAAAAATCGTTTAAAAATTGAACTGAACACACATAGAGGGTACAAAGGTAATTTAAACACCATACAAAAACTCAGGAAGCCAAGGTGGAGCTCCACTCACCGGTAGTGACAAACCCTGGCCAAAAAGCAGCCGACACGCACCTTCACGCGCCACTACTGTGCATGGGGAATGCAACACGGGCCTCACGCTCGTCTAGGAGATCCTACACGCCCCTCACGTGCTTCCATGCATGGCTGAGGTGTTCTACCACATTGGCGCATGGCCTTGCAGAGGCTGCACCATACGCGTGTGCTCCACGGGCTGCCTTTCGATGATTTTTTGGGTTTGGGATGGTCCCTTAAGGTCAATGATGAGGTTATAAAGTTACTCCACATTAAATTCATCCGAGTGATCGAGTATCCTATCTGGTTAGCCAACATCGTGCCAGTTCCTAAACCCACCGGTCAAGTCAAGATTTGTGTTGACTTCCATGGCCTTAAGTGAGCTTCCATAAAGGATGATTTTTCCTTCCCCATCATAGATATGATCATAGACAACATCACGAGCATGAGTAGGTATCCTTCGTAGATTGCTTTACAGGGTACAACTAGATAAATATGGCTCCTGAAGATCAAAAGAAAACAGCTTTCATAACCCTTGGGGCACCTTTTGTTACACGGCAGTGTTGTTAAAGGCGCAGGCGCACCTAAGGCGCAAAAGGTCCTTGGAGCCTAGGCGCAGGCGCGCGCCTTTTCGAAGCGAGGCGCAATATTAAAATAAATAAATAATAATAATAATACACAAAAACAATAAATTATGTAAAAAAAAAAAACATGACAATTAACAAACTTTCAAACACTAGAAAAAGTTTCAAATTCCATCGCATCATAATCTAACAAGTTTCCAACATAAGATAAGTCTGCATCAAAGGGTGCAAAAGAGAAATAAATGAAATGTAGCCGGTCACTCTGGAGAGGTGATAATTAATTAGGATTTATTATATAAATATTTAATCTATAGTCTTGGTTATTTAAATATGACAAAGAAGGTGATTCATGGAGAAAGTGTGGCATTTTAAAATGACTGAGAGAAATTGAAAGAGAAAGATTAGAGGAAATTGAGAAATATACATATATATATATATGGAATAAGATAAAATGAGTAAAAAAAAAGAGAAGAGGAAGAGAAGTCAGGAGAGAGAAAGAGATAGGACAGCCGCCCTAATTGGGCAGCGCCGCTCCCGTCACCGATTGCTCCACGGCCGGCCACTCTCCATCGCCGACCAACTCACAGCAGCCCCATCCCCGGCGAGCAACTCCAGCTGCCACTTCACCGAGCCTCTGCAATCACCGCGCCACTTCCACCCCCGCACGAGATTTATCACCGGTGCCATCTCCGGTCAGCCCCTTATTTCCGGCTACACCTACGGTTGCCGGCGCCCAAATCCCCGTAGTGTGGCCTTCATCGCTGCTGCTTTATTCTGTCAACTCCATTGCCGGCGCTTTTGTGCTTCCACTGAAGGCACCATCAACTGCCACGTCAAGCAAACGCTGCTGCCGACCACCCATTTAGTCCCTAATGGTCTGTTCAGCCAACGCGCCTGGATTTGCGCCTCCACCACCGCTGCGCGCCTGGCGCCCAGGCGCCTAGGCTCACTAGGCACGCGCCTTCTTGAACGCGCTGCGCCTAGGCCTAGGCGAGGCGCTGAGTGCGAGCCTAGCCGCGCCTTGCACCTAGGCGCGCTTTTTATAACACTGTTACACGGTAATGTCTTTTGGTTTGAAGAATGCAGAGGCTACATACGAACGAGTCGCTACCACCTTTATGACTCACAAGAAGGTAGAAGTGTATGTAGATGATATGATCAGCACGTCTAGGAAGCGTGAAGACCATTGCACGGTCCTAAGAAAGTGTTTTGAGAGTTTAAGGCAGTACAATATGAGACTAAAGCTGCAAAGTGTGTGTTTTACGGCAGGAAAATTGTTACAATTTTATGGTAAGCAAATGGGGAATAGAAGTTGATTTGGCTAAGATTAAAGCCATAGTTAAGATGCCCCCACCTCAGAGCAAAAAGGAAATCCTAGGGTTCTTGGGTAAAATCTAGTATATTAGCCAGTTCATACCCTAGCTAACCATGATCAGTGAGCCTGTGACCAGTTTATTCATACAAACATCTTTTGTCGAGACAGAATGCCCCGAGAGCTTATTTCTGACAATTGGTTACATTTTGAAGGAAAAGTCACAAATGTAGCGTATGAGTATGGTATCATCCGACACCGCTCATCGACATACCGTCCATAGACCAATAGGGCTGTAGAAGCCACTAATAAGAACACCAAGAACATGCTAAGTAAGATGACGGATTCATGTAGGAGTTGGCCAGATAAGCTTCCTTATGCCCTCTTTGGGGCTATAGGACATCAATGAGAACATCAACTGGAGCTACCCTATATTTGCTACTTCACGATATGGAAGCGTACTTCTAGTAGAATTTGAAGTGAATTTTCTGAAGGTATTGCTAGAGAATCAAATAGCTGAGGAGGATTGGGTGAGACACAGGTTCAAAGAATTAGCGCTGGCAGATAAGAAAAGATTGAAAGCCCTATACCACATTCAGGGTTATGAAAAGCGAGTAGTTCGAGCCTTTAACAAGTGAGTGAAAGGACATGGGTTAGAAGAAAGAGATTTGATGTTGAAGGAGAATATCAAATAGGTCTGGAAGCCGCGCAGAAAGTTTGAATCCAACTGGTCATGTCCCTATAAGATCAAGCAAATCATGACTGCGAGTGCAGCATTATTAGTCGATTTAGATGGAATTGAGTTGTCACAATTAGTCAATCTAGACCGACTAAAGAAATATTATCTTGAGTAATTTTTGTAATGAACTACGAATAACCTGATCCTCCTTAAGGATATCAGTCCAGCACACATATGTCATGTAAAACATAGATGGAGGTACGTAGGTAGCTCGTAAAGTTACCTTGGGTATGGTCAAATTTTAATGAAAGTATTTTATTCCATGGGCTAAGATATTGACTACATTCCTAAGAAAAATAAAAATGCCCAGTAGGACAAAAACTCTGCAAAGGGCGGCCAAGGCAAAAGTTAGGATAAAGAAAAAATAAAAAATATAAATGATAAACAATAAAAATAAAAAGGCCCACTAGGACGAAAACCCCGCAAAGGGTGGCTTAGGCAAAAGAAAACAACTAGGTCCTATCAGCAGCCTAAGGATAATTTGTCAGCCCATTTATTTCTTCTTTTTGGAAGCCGGAGGATCCTTTTCATCCAAACATATCATTGACTTCTACGTTTCCATGCTCTTCTTATAAGTCAACCTCTAAGAAATCAGGATCACATCATCCTACACTTATGCTTCGAAAGTCGGGCATCAGTCCGCCTTCTCAATCTCTTTGTCCTTATTGCGCATACTATCAAACCAACCTTCATTATAAGCATCCATGTCAGTTTCTCGATTCTGAGCAGCTTTGGTAGACATTGATCTCTTTTTTTTTCCTTAGCTAACAAAGAAGGGTGTTGCCGAAGCTCATCCATGTGCAGAGACTGTATCGAATTCCTGTCCACATTGAGCTTTGTTTCAAACATTTGGGAACCTATCCAAGACCGCCTGATCCATGTAACCCGGACTTTTTCGTTAGCCTAGCAACACGAGCTTCCTCGTTAGCTTGCTCTAAAGACCTTATCTTATAGGCACTCGGGAAATCCCAATTCGGCCCTACCCTCAGTTGACTTTCCAAAGCCTGAACTTTCTCCAGAACATGAAAAGGAAGTCAGTTGGTGTACTCTTCAGGCAGTAAAGGGGCAATTGGATCCATACCATCGACAAAGGTGTCACTCCTAACTAAGCGTTCGAAATAGGGAGGAGGGCCCCAACCTTTACAACAGCTTTGATTAATGAAAGACTGAGGTCATTCACCACAATAGCAAAGGTACTATAGAAGGCCAGAACAGCCTGCTTGTAACCAAACTGTCTCGAAATTCAGCAGGCAAAGTAAAAGGAAGAATAGCATAATCCCAGAATATGGACACAGTAATATCTGAAAGTCTGTAGAGTAGAACCAGGGACTCCCCACCAGGGATAGTACCAACGAATGTCTTTGGACTCTCATAAACAGAAAAAAAAATTGAGTCTATTCATCTATGCCAGAGTGACCTTCAACGAGTAAAGGCTGAGAAAGAAATGAACAAAGGCGATATGTACCCTTAGCAGGAGCACGTATCAGTCGCATGTGATCCAAAAGCGACGTGTACATAAGCAAGGGGTTACGCCTAAAAAAGACTTCGGTCTTCATGCACATCAACAATACCATTACTGGTTTGAACCACCACTACCGGAATATAATTAGGGTTTTTTCCTTTGGTAGACACCTGGACTAATAACTCTTTTATCCTCACGTAAGCATTACCAAGGCCAACAACAGTGAGGTATTTGGCCACTAAACATAATGCCAGAGCAGCTGCATAACCACATGTATACCGCTGACCATGATTATCCGGTTTATCAGAAGAATATTCTATTATGGGAGAACGCAGAATACCTTCACCACAGATAAAAGACCTATCACTTTCCTGCCCAACTTTCAGCAAACCTACAAGGGCCTTGACATATCCATCCTGGATAATCGGAAACAACAATTGGCAGATTAGAAAGAATATACTAGAGCGGAGAATCTTCTTAAGTTGAACAAAGTTTGTCCAGGCCAAAGCAGAAGACATGGTCGATGGAATCCCAGAACTTGCATGCCGCACAAAGAATGTCCTCGTGAACAATCACATTCCTTAGGCTCATGACGGACTTCAGATTGAAACACATATCTAAGTGAATGAGTTCGATCTTATTGAATGAATCGGCAAAGGCGCAGAATTGGAACTTGAAGAATATGGGATCATCTTCAAATGCCATTGGGAGTTCTTTAAAAAGAATAAGAGTCAAATGTGGATCTGTAAGGATGAGTCCCAAATTTATAATAAGAGAGCCCCAGATTGTATAGAGATATGAGTCAAAAATAAAAACTAAAAAAGGAAATTTTATAAATAAAAAAAAACGAATGGTGTTCGATACACCTTTTTCTATTTGATTTGAATATTTTGACAGTCCATCTCTCTTCAACCATCTAGTTTTACCATGAAAATCAAATTTGTTTCTGAGTAATCGGCCAGTTTTCCTAGGAAATTCGATTTAGTTTCCAATCAACCGCCCAATTTTCCTTAAAAATTACATTTGGCCACTTACTAACCGGTCAATTAGTCAGTGTTTGTAAAAATGAGTAGGGCTTGCCTATTTTTAGGCCAAAACCCTGGACATGTTCAATTAACTCAATTCAGTCTCTGTTTGTCAACCCAATTCTAGCCCAACCTCCTTTCTTTATGTATAATTGTGTGAGCATGGATTCAAATAATCACTAACATAGGAATAACCAAACAAAGTTTTTACTTAAAACATACAAAATAAGATTGTGCATCATATGAAAGCTTTAAAATCAGTCCCTAAGGGACTTTATGGCCTATTCTAAGACCTAATATAAGCCAAACCCCCTCATAATTCCCGCCAAGTCCTCCTTACGTTGGTTCTACCTCGTCGTCGGTACCTAAAGCTTCTTCACCTGCCCCTCAGCCTCCTCGGCCTCTTCTTCTTATCAACCTCTTCATATTCTTCTTTTCAGCCTCAGGTTCAAAAGACAACTCCACCTCATAGTCTCATCAGATTGGGGCTTCTTATAGGTCTTACAAAAGACTGAGGCAATCCAATAAGATATGCATCTTCACTTCGGTGGATGCACTGGAGCTTTCCTCTTGCTTCATGTGGAGACCTCTTTGTCTTTGGATGGTGCCAACTCTAGTTTTGCTTATCTTTTTCAAGAATGTCCAACTCTCTAGTCTTGTCTTCACTCAGCTTCCCTTCCAAAGCACTGGAGCCCCCTTCCGTATGAGTCTGAGTAGTAATAGTAATAGGGGTCGTGGGTTCTGTGGAGGTCTGTCGTCCACTCAACCCACCTCCCAAAGGTGGCACTTAGGGAGTAGGAGTGGGTACCTATATCATCTCGACTGATGAACTGTATAGTGACAAAAAGTCTCGGTATGTACCATGTTCTTAAGACTGTGAATCATCCTATAGGCGTCTCTTAGCACTGAGCATTGTACCTATCATATTAAAAGGCACAAGACTAAAATTAAGTAGGGAAATAACAATTCAAGCTCAGTTCAAGTCTAGAGATTATCGTTTGAACTTTAGCTAGCTCCTTGAGCCCGAAAAGCTCAGAGTTTCTTTGGCCGAGAAATAGGCTCCTACTCCTCCTTTTTACCCTACAAGAAGACCGACTCTGTCCAGGGAGGGTCCGGGATATCTTCACCAGACTCCGCTTCTTTCTTCCATTTTTCCTTTTGGTCCAAGGCCACCCTAGCTTTCTGTACCCTTTTTAGCGACTCTAAAGTTAGTGGAGGGGCTAAGTCCTCTCTTGTGAATGCCTTGTAGGTAAGAGGATCATTCGACACCCTTAGGGAGGATACAACGATCCCCCTAACCAAGCCTTGTTTTAGCCCCTATCTAGATCCCCCTTCTGATACATCTTTAGGGGGATGGTAGCTAGGACATAGACCTCGACGTCCATGTGGTGCTGGAAGAGCACTCGCTCCCCTAGATAGTACTCTTCTTGTAAGGGCCCTGGCAGCATCATCTAGCATAAAAGTGAGGGACAGCTCCTCGAAATAGGCCTTGGCAGTCTCTCATTTGGACAGAGACGCCTGAAACAAAATAGACAAAAGGTAAGTATTCAACAACATGTATTAAAGAAAAGACAAAATTTTATGCACTACTTACCGGGTACTGCATCAGCCCGCTGCACCTATCCCAACATGCCCCTTGGAGGCACCAACTTGCTCATCTCTAGAATTCCATCGCTACATAGCCGGTTCAGTCTCAGATGTGTGCCTCTCATCCAGTCGAGGAGCATATGAACCCAGGACCTCAAAGGCCTAAACCTGTGAATAGAGAAGTCATGCGAACAATATATCTAAAACATGCATGAGATTAATTAGAAAATAATCTAAGAAGCATAGACGTACATCCAAAATGTCACCGTATCCCATGAAGCTCAGAGACTACCATAGGGACACTACTCTTGCAGAGTGGTACATATATAAGCTAGAACAGGAGTACCCCAGTCGTACTCCCGAATATCCCCTTTTGTTCTCTAAGGCCCTTAGGCACCACAGCTGCATGAAGTCATCTCTATTGCTAAATAGGGTATTCCCGAAGACATAGATCAAGAACCCCCAAACAAATTGGTCAATCATCGAGCCCTCGGCCCCCTCCAAATCCATACCTTCGTTGTTTACATGAAGGGTACCTAACAAAATGGAACTGACCTTCTTGAAGAACGGTTCAAAGCCAAGCAACTAGCCCACAAGGTCCCGATTCTTGTCAAGATCATAGTCCCAAGGAATAGGCCTCCCTCTAGCACCAATACCGGTGATATTCGCAAAATCATATGGGGTAAAGGTTGCTTCCTTGAACGGCAAGTGAAAAGTGTTAGTGGAATCCCACCAACCCTAGTCCAAGCATAAAAAATGTTTTTTTACTACTGTTTGCAATGTTTCAAAACCAGTAATTGATACCCCATTCTTCACGGATGCGGTGACCTTAGGTCACCATTCTCTAACTAAATTGGGGGAGCCCCTACATCATAAATTCATAGGGAGAGACTGAAAAATCAAGAAAAAAAATGAAGAAATCTCATAAAACCGTTCGGTTCATGCATGAAATGCATGAAAAATGGCATGGGTAGGCCCCACTTTGCATGGGTGTGGTTTATGTGTGAAGAAAGGAGAAATAATGTGTGTTATTATGGGGAATTCGTGCAAGACATACCTCCTCTGCAAACTAATGTTTGCTCAGATGAACTCCTTGACCCAGAGTCAACAAAGAATGGTCATCTGATTGATTCGTTAGCCAGAAACGAGAAATCTCGCTGATTTGAGGACCTCCTTCATGGCCCCTCCTTGTTCGAATAAACTCTATGATTCTTAAAAAATTGGAAAAAGAATGAGGGAGGATTAAGGGGATTTATATGCTAGATGTGTAATTAGGATAGATTGCACGATTGAGAGTCCTTGGACAAGAGAAGTTTGAGAGATAATGTGATTGAATTGGGTTTAAAGTGTTGAAAAAAACCCTAAATATGGCGCGCAACAAACTGAGCTAGTTAACCGGCCGATTTTCCCTTTAAATTGGCCAAACTGTCTGACTAACCGCTCGATTTTCAACTTTTTAAATTTCAAAAATCAAAAGCAGCTGACTAGCCGCCCTATTTTCTACTTTTCAATTTAAAAAAATCAAAAGCGCCGACTGACTAACTGTCAATTTTCAATTCAAAATTTTTTTAAAAATTTCCAATCGTCTGACCAACCGGCCAGTTTCGACCCCAAAAAATATTAGTACTAATATTTTGCGTTCTATTGTAAAATTCATGCTTGTAAGTGCCTGTGTGTTTGCACACCTTATGTGCTGGTATAGTCATTATTACTTGAATTTGCATGTGTCTGTCTGTTTGTGCATCTCACGTGATATTTAACTCATTCCTGCTACGGTATTTTATCCAACATACGTGTGCTTACATGCTTCCTGTGCATGTCCATCATCTTATCTTCGAATTGTTTTTCAATCTAAGTATTTAAATATGTTGCTCAGTTTAGTAATTTTTGTATGGTGTAAGACCAGTGCAAAATCCGGCGTTAGTTGCTAGAAGCAACATTTCCTTCATACCAATTATATTGATATGGTCGAACCTCAATGACTTGCTATATTTATGGCATTGTTGACTCCGGCTTTAAGTGATATTTTCGGTGCGGGAGTCACCAGGGGATATTTTGGTAATTTGCCACCCAGAGGGAGTATTTTAGTAATTTTACTTATAAAAGGTACTTTTGGATAAATTCACATACAATAGGGATATTTAGTAATTTTATTTACGGGAAGGCTATTTTGATGATTTAAGTATGAGAGAGGTGCTTTTGATAATTTTACACATAAAGGTGTATTTTGATAATTTTACATACCCGGTGAGGGGCCCATTCTAGGAGTATGCATGAGTCAGTATTGAGTTTGTACTGTAGGTTGTATTTGATCACTTGATTGTTCCATTTAGGTAAAAGCAAAAGACTTTTTGGTTAGCCCCATATTGTCTTTGAAATATTGTACTCGTTTTGAAATCCTTTCGAGAATCGTCATTGTATTTTAAAAAGATGGCTTTGAAAAAGATCTTAAAATGATCGTTTTCATATCTGTTAATGATCGTTTTGGAATCTGTTATGATTGTTAATAATTGTTTTTGTATATATTTTTATAATTGTTTTGGTATCTGTTTGTGATTGTCATGATTGTTTTGGAAATTATCAAACGGTTTATGATTGTTTAAAACGTTTTGAAAATTTATCATTGAATTGACTCTTGAATCACTTTGTAATTCCTTCGGTTATTCTCTTCTTCAGGTTATGATCAATTGTAGATTGTTTGGGGATGGGTTAGAGACTGTGTAAGATTCTGGAGTGCTACCATTATTTTAAGTGCTAGGACCCCTGCGTGGGTCAGCACTGCTAACTTGTCGTTCAGTAAAGAACCTAAGTTTTAATAGTTTAAGCAAATTTTTTAGTAACTTATATTTTGGAGAATGTAGGTTAATGTGTTGAAAGTTATATTTGAGCAGAATTTGTATCTATCAGTGAGCAGAGTATGATGTGTTGTTGCTGGAGGCTCTAAATCAATTTCAAAGGGTTGTCCAGACATGTAAAAAGATTTAAATAACTTTGACTGTTACTAGAGCCTCCAAATCAATTTGAAAGGGTCGACGGACAGAGCTATATATCTAAATGCCAAAACCCCCAAATAGTTTAAGTTTAAGCAATTTTTTTAGTAACTTATATTTTGGAGAATGTAGGTTAACGTGTTGAAAGTTATATTTGAGCAGAATTTGTACCTATCAGTGAGCAGAGTATGATGTGTTGTTGCTGGAGGCTCCAAATCAATTTCAAAAGGTTGTCTAGACATGTAAAAAGATTTAAATAACTTTAACCGTTACTGGAGCCTCTAAATTGATTTGAAAGGGTCGATGGACATAACTGTATATCTAAATGCCAGAACCCCCAAATAGATTTGAGAGGGTCGTCTAGACATACTAAAAAAGGTAATCTTGCATGTTGCCAAAGCACTCAAATCGATTTCAAAGGTTTGATAGACAAAGGAAAATAACTTTGGCCGTTGCCAGAATTCCCAAATTGATTTGAAAAGTTCAATGGACAAAGTGGAGTCGTATATCTAGATGCCGAAGTTCCCAAATCGATTTGAAAGGGTCATCTAGATATACAAACAAGGAATCTTTCTAGTTGCCCCCAAATTGATGTAAAAGGGTCGACGGACAAGATGAAAATAACTTTGGCCGTTGCCTGAGCCCCCAAGTCGATTTAAAGGGGTCGACGAACAAAGTTGAGTCTTGACTAAGAGTCGGGGTCAACAATCTGTCACAACGGTTGGTCGCTTAATTAAGACCGAGCTTACATGTAATGACCCAAAAATTCGGAGCTTCGTTGTCCTAAACTCCCAGAGCATTAACCTAAGATTTACTCTAGTGCATTGTTCGGTGACCAATCATTGTTACTGTTAGCTTCAGCTTCGAACAATATCCATGTATCCTAACGAACTACGTTGGTCTGGTTCCTCCTTGGAGGATACGTAGGAAGCCCAGTGAAGGTTTGATCTTATATGTGTTAGGATCCCACTACAAGAAAAAACACTAAGCTAAAAGTCCACTTTCTGTCGAAAAAGACTTTTAACCATACTGTCTACGCTAAATGTCCGGTGGAAAAAAGGCTGTCTCTAAAAGATTAGCGACTGGTCTATTGAAAAAAATATTACATTAACCAACGGAATATGTGCTTTTAGCGACAGAAATTCCGTCGCTAAAGGTTTTTTTAAATGTTTTTCCTAATTTCTCAAGAAATATTTTTTTAAAAACTTTTAGTGACAGAATTTGTCGCAAGAGTCTATAGCAATATTAATTTTGTCGCTAAAAGTCTATCTCTAAAAATATTTATCAATCTGTAGAAAGACTTTTAGCAACAGAATTCCGTCGCTAAATATCTGTGAAAGTTAAAAAGGGGCTACTTTTTATTTTTATTATTTTTTAAAAATCGAAACAACGTTGATCAATCAATCCAACAACAATTTAATTTTTCAAACTAACATTCATCATTTACCAAACTTCAAGTAATACAAATAAGATTTAAGTCACATCATAGAAATCCCAAAAATAGAATAACCAGTTTCATTGAAACTGGAAAAATATAATCCAAGAACCCTTTTTATCTCTTGAATGAAATAACAAATACATTGAACTTAAGGTTTCATCGGACAGTATTTTCTTAACTGGTCAAAAAAAGTTTGCTCATTAAGTTTTAGCGGACAATTTATTGCAACTCTGAGTTCCATTTTAGCTAATTTCTTTTACAACATCATCTCTATTTGAATCAAAATGTTCATCCTCTGTAACAAATTATATTCAGATTCAGTCTAAGTCAACTAAAAAGTATCATTAGTAAATGAAGAGGTACTCATCATCGGTCAAACATATAAACCATGTGAATCTCTCTAAATGGTGCAACTTTAAAGATGAGGACCTTAAACAACACCAAGTGAAGCCGTGCAATTTTCTTCTTTTTAAAAATGTGAAAAAAATTAAAAGAAGCACATCGTTTAACGATTTTCCCTAGAATTACACGTAAAAAAATGCTACTAGATTTTTAGATGTCACAAAGAGATAAAATGGAATAAACGGTCACAAAAGCAACCGAAACCTTCCCTTGTTACCTTACTAGTTAAACAATAACAAACAAGAAGATGACATGCACAACTAGCACACCTTCAAAATAAAACTTACTCAAAAGGAAAGACTTCAGTAGCAAAGAAGATATTCTCTATGTGATTATATAATGGCCGTGACGTTCATGCTTTCACCTACAAAGTCCTACAAAGTTTAGACAATAGACACACAAACATTCAGCAAATGGACTCTAGCCAACACTTAAAACTAAAAAATTCTGATCATCAGGAAAATTATCTACAACCAATAAGCATATCAAGGTGAGGCTTAAAATAGCACATATCACATATTTGTAGTTTTGTCAAATTTGTGAAGGCATTTTTTTTCTTGAGTACCTATATTATTTATAGATATTCTGCACAACTCTCCTTGGAGGTTATCTGCATAAAACATTATCCATTCTTCATAAATGTTAAGCTTGCTCTGACTTTAATTATCATTTCATTGTTTGCTATACTATTCCAAAACCTAGGTGCGTTTTTTAAAGGGCGCTCAAATAAAGTATTTCATAGCATGTCTTTGTGTTAAATAACCACCTATTGTGGCAATTCTTAAGGCTTATGCTTAATTATTGATTATTTCTTTAATACTTAAAAGACAATCGATATCAAGATATATGTCATATTGATTTACGGGTTTATTTCTTCTACTTTTGGAAATAAATTCTTGTTTTAAATTTGTCCTTATAGGGCATTATTAAATTTAAATTTTCTTTTTAAATTTAACTCTGGATTTCACGCCTACATAGTTTGGATCGGTTTCTCCATTCCACAAATTCATATCAGTAAATGCTTTATTTAGTTTTGATATGGCTCTTTTTTCTTCTTATTTATATTGTTGTTCTTTTATAAGAGCTGGATCTATTTCATCCATCATTGGTTTTTTCAATAATCTTTCTTTTTTTACTTTGTCTAAGAAGTCATTTATTAGTTTTTCTATATCTCCTACACTCATTCCCTGTACAAGATCCTTGGTGTCTTTTGAGCCGTACGAAGAAGGTTTTCTTTTACATTTGCTAGCACCGTATGTTACCTCTTCAAATACATATGAAGTTTCATTGCTATATTAATTCTTGGTAGTGTCATAGCTTCCAAAGTTTAATTAGAAGTTATTTGAGTTTAGGACACGGTCTACATTTCCTAACCCTTTATCTGAATTGTATAATTCCATTAACGTCTGAGTTGTTACCTCGTTTATATTTTTCAAATATTTAGAGTTTCATGAGATACATTTATTCTTTGATTTAATAATCCGATGATCTCAATTTTTCTTACTCCATGGTCTGTGTATAATTCATTTCATATGATTCAATAAACAATAAATTTTCATGAGTTTTCGGTTAGATCTTACCTTTGATTAGGCTCTGATACCAATTTTATATGGCCAAATTCTCCTTTGCTTAGGAATGACATATCCTAAACTCGAAAGGGGTCCATTTTAGTTTTTTGAGAAGTATGATGTGTTTTAAATTAACTGCTTATAAGTTGAGGGATTAAAAAAAATTAACCAGAGAGTTGGTAACTTGCCAATACTGGCGTTTATCTTCCCCTATACATACGTCTATACATACATATATACCTATGTACACATATATATATATGTATATAAGAGTGATCTAGTCCAGTTGGATAGTTGAGGTAGTTTGGGCTTAACCCAGGTCAAAGTCTAAACATGATAGGAGGTCTAATACTTGGTTTGGATTAAATTTGAATCTTTGCTACCAGATGAGTTGATCACTATAGACGATGATCACATTTTACCTGCTATTAGAGACAAAACACTGTGGACATTTACAACCCACGGATTTGATGAGGGTGGTGGTGCTAATCATAGTTATTTAATAAGCAAGGCATTAGTTGATCCTGGTGGTGGTAGTGGGCGGGAAATTGATGGTGGTGGCTGTAGACAGGAGGAATTAATGGTGGGTGCATTTATGTGGTGGCGAAGGTGAGGTAGTGGACGGAGGGAATTTATGGCAATGGCCTAAAATTTACAAAAAAGCCTATGCGACAACCACATCATCACAACCAAAGCCTATGCGGCAACCCTATCGTCACCATCAAAGCCTTCAAATCCACCTTCTTTTTGTGGTGGTGGTATTCTACAACTTATTCTGGTGGGTCTACTGGGGAAAGTATTGGTCGATTTGGTGTAAAAAAGTGTGGTAGATTTAGTTACAAAAGTAATTTGGGTGTGGGGAAAGATGGGAGGAGTCTTGTGATGATGATGGTCATGGGGAAGTGATGATGGATCTAGTGGGGGAAATGGTGGTGGATTTTATGGGAAAGACATAGTTGGTTGAGTCGGAAAAGTGATGGTAGGTTTGGCGCAAAAAATGGTGATGGGTGTTTAGTGGGGAAAGTAGTGTTGGGCCGGAAAAGAATTGTGGTCGTGGGTTTGAAGGCTTGGGTGGGGAGGGGGTCAAGATGAAGATACATCAACATATGACAAGCATCCCTAAAATATAGAACCAATCAGGGATGGTGAAGGTGTTCTACTCACATGACCCCAGATTATGTGGTTTTATGAGCAATTAACTCAAAAAATAAAAAAAATTAAATTTGTTTTTCAATTCAGTTTTTTGGGTTGGGATTGCTTAAGTTGGTTCACCCTGAAAAATTGATTTTTTTTGGTTATCTTATTCTGCTTTCTCTTTTCCTAAAATTAATACTTATATTCAAACGATGTGACTTTGAGCTCTTATATATACCAAGTGAAACAACCCTAAGCCCCTCACAAAACCACCACGTCATTTGGGCCCTTCTATAAACCTAGTAAAAGAATCCTAAGACACGTCTGGTTCAGTATTTTGCGGTCATTACCAGCTTAATCAATGTCGTAGTAAAAAAAGGGATGCATTAATTCACCATTTACAGCTCGTAATGGTCATTACGATGTAATACCAAACACACCAAGGGGTGGCTTTTGGTAGGATTCAGCCCTCGCACCAATCTCATGTATTGACATGTTTATCCATTTAATGTAAATATTGTTTTCGTTCATCATTTGAGCACTTACATACATATTTTTTAATTTACAGTTTTGTGCTTTATAGTAAAATTGTATGTGTTCACTATTATATATTTATGACCATGTTGTATGTGATAGATCAGGGTACCCCATTTCCAATGCATATGCAGATAGATGATGACCATGACAAAATATATCTAAGCAAACAATTATTTATAATGTTAGATAGAACTGGACAAGCATAGAGTAAATTGTATAATGGAAAGATGATATGGTTTATCTTGACTGTTCTGCATGCTGATAGGGACTACTTGAGATTATTTATATTTAATTTATGATGGCTTTATAAGTAATCTCTATAACTACTATTATGCAATAATCATATCTAGAATGTTGTATTCTTAGAGTCATTAAGCGGATTTGCTTTGATATACCTTAAGTGAGATATATCGTTCATCAATACCTCGATATGTTGGAACTCCGTTTAATGTACAATGAGAATGTATACTTTAATATAACATCCACACTTATAATTGTTCCCATATGATGATATAATAAAGTTGATCATTACTAATCGTGGCCACGTCTTTTAATAAAATATTTATACTGGTAATTAAAATATTAATTTATTTGTTAAATCTAAATTCTTTTTAATGATCATTGGGAATTATTATCATGTGACATGTGCACTAATATGTAACTACTAAGGTAGCACGATAGTTTAAGTCCCTAATAGTAGACAAATAGTTGTGGAGGAGCAAAGCCGCATTGATCGATTAGTAGGGTTAAAGCTGTGATTTGATAATGCCATTGACTTAATTACATTTTAATTTTAGGAGCTGTCAGTGATAATTATTTAGTGAAAATAATTATTACGAAATAGGTAACCCAATTGGGTAATGAGTTATTAGCTAAGCAATTGAGAGATGAGGAGCCATAAAAACGGGAAAGCCGGCCACAACCCCTTCCCCCTTGCTCCCGCGTGCGCTTATCTCTTTTTCCTGTTTTCATTTATGCTCTCCTTCTCTTTTCTTCTCTATTTTATAATCTCTACAACTTAAAATTATTTTTCAAAAGCTTAGATTGGAGAATTGCAAGAGCATGCTCTCGGACTCGGCATAGGGCCATATCAATGAAGGCTAGTTGATTTCATCGCATGTATTGTTTATCGCTATGTAATATATGGGCGTTAAAGCATGGTTACTTTCTTCTACTGCAAATTTTTATTACCTATGGGATCCAGTTATCCCTACATCTTTTCATTCCATCACCAAGAGGTGTGTTTTTCTCAATATGCCCAACTAGTAATGAAAAAATATGTCGTAATCTCATATTCGCAATATCTTTTTAAATCTTATAAACATTTATAATACCAAAAAGAAAAAAAATCATTATCAGGTGCTATCAAGTTATCTTCTAGAAATATAGCATCATTATTTGACCATAATGAACATTCTTAACACATACACACACACATGCGCGCGTGCAGACAGACAGACGTGTTAAAT
This sequence comes from Escallonia herrerae, assembly GCA_033070095.1. Taxonomy (NCBI): domain Eukaryota; kingdom Viridiplantae; phylum Streptophyta; class Magnoliopsida; order Escalloniales; family Escalloniaceae; genus Escallonia; species Escallonia herrerae. The sequence goes on along the minus strand of JAVXUP010001952.1, from coordinate 43,649 downwards.
ATATGTATATTTGTGTGTGTGTGTGTGTGTGTACATGTTTATGTTGTTATATACAATGCCACTTTTATATTTACTTACCATACCAAAAAAATTAAATGACATACATATTTTCAACTTTTTAAATCACCTGGTAAACAATTGGTATTCACTTTTTATGGCTGTAAAAGAATCAGGATATTGTGCCAAAGTATAAAACTTCAATGGCTCTTGCAATTAAATTGGCATGAAATTATGCCAAACATAAATTATTTGAAGGGAATATTATGGTCATTCGCATAATTTTTCGATGCATTACAGTATTCCTCATCAACCAAATACTTAGTATAAGATGTATTCCACAACAGTGAATTAGAAATGCTCATTATGTGTAGATGATTACAAGTACCATTATTACGGATAGCAGTAGGATGATGTAATGATTCAAGCCATGAACCAAACCGACCCTAAGCCTCTAAACAACACCACTAGTCTTCTGCAGTCAAACTCCTATAATATTCTCACACTCATCCTCCAAATTTGCTCATCTCGGTCCAATGGTGGTAACAATGGATAAAGAGTTATAATCTTCAGATGCTCAACTTTGAAGACTTAAACACAATTTTTTTGTAAAATTTTATTTGTCATAACATTTTGCTTAAACCGAAATACAAATGCAGTCTGGTTTAGTTTAGGTTGAGTTTTTGTTTTGGTTTTTTCCTATATCAGGAACAAAACTATTTTGGTACAGTGATCACCTTTAAAATTGACGACCCTAAAAATTTTGCACTCTGATGCCAAGAAAATGGGTTCATAGCTTATGCTGAGGTGCCACAAACGATATAGTCTAAGTCAATTGACAGATGTACAAAGTGGGACACATTGAGGGTGGAGTAAAGGCAGAGAGCAAGCTTCCCAAACAGGGCCTAAGGAGTGGAAGTGCTGTGAGGATAAGGGCTGAGACAAACAAGGCTGACAGTCGACACTCCAAGCCGAGCTCCAAGTTAGGGTCCAATGTTATGTCCAACGTCATGGTCCAATTGTGTTTCTCTCTCTAAAAATCACTAGCTCTGGTTTCTAGAGTGAGAAAGTGATTTTGTCAAATGGAATTGTGTGTCCAAAATGAAATCCAAAGTTAGTTTCTAGAATGAGAAAGTGATTTTATCAAATGGAATTGTGTGTCCAAAATGAAGTCTCATGTCCATTATTTATAGGCAAAAGTATGCATGTGTCATTCGTTGACACATGTCGTCCCCTTGGATGACATATCACCAGGGGGTCCACAAATGCCAGTGCTCATTTGGACTGTCAGTTCCCATATTCATGTTACCTGTCCCACATAGCGTTGCTCTACTTGTTTCAAAAGACTGAGCACACAACGTTGGCATGATCACAGAATGCCCTAGCCCTAACCACGTATCTAAAGCCCTTAATGAGTCCCACAGGGGGCGTTAAGAGACGCGGAGAACCTGACAGTAGTGGGGGAAGGTCCTTATGCCTATCAAGGGGACTAGGCATGATGCCCTCCAAAGACATGCTCCTATCTTGGAGTGACCCGTGAGTCATTGTCCGGGGGGCGTCGATGATCATCGGTAATGTGAGTGCGACGTGGTCACAGCTCAGGCTTGCCTAGTGTTATGCAAGTCACCCCAGGCAAACATATCCTTAAGAGCAAGCCTATTCTATTGTAAAGAGTCCTCATGTCGGAGCACTGCTAGGAATGGCAATGGGGTGGGTTGGAGGTGGGTTTCATAAGATTTATACTTGCCCCGGTAGTCCAAGTACACAATCCGGCTCCGACTCGCCCTGCAATCAGGTCAGGAGATGGGAATACCTTACCCGATCCAATGAACTACAAAAAGAATCCAGCCGTACCTCGCTCCGTCCCAGCGCACGCAATCCAATCCATCAATCCAAACTCTGAAACCTAGCCACCATCCATATCTTCACAGTTTTCTCCCTTATCTTTTCCAAAAAGCTCAAGATATAATATTGATGATCCATGGCCACTGATAACAACAAATGTCTACACAGTCACAATTCCTCTCCTATTATCTACAAATAGTACGGTACACACAATACCTATCAACATGACAAGTCTTAAAGCTGAAAAATCTCAATACAAGTCAATCTAATGCCATATTGGGTGTGAGACACACACACTCGCACATACACAGAGAGAAGAACAGTCTAATTAATTTGTACAACCTAAAATTTTTGAAGTAAAAAAGATAGAGCCATGTGGAGATCAACAAAAGAGGCATTTGATACGCCGTTACCGCCACTGCAGTCAGCGGCGAATGAGTTTTGTCGATGAAGGAGATTCGGCGTTAGGGGATTTTACCAAGAGAGTGGTGAGGTAGACTTCATGCAGTGACGCTGCAGCAACGCAGAGAGAATCGGAGGTGTATGGAAATGGTAACATTGTCGCGGTGCATAAAGAAGGTGTGTGGAGATGGTGGATGTGGCGGTGCATAGAGGATGTGTGGAGATGGTGACTGTAGCGGCGCAGAGAGGAGCTGTGCGGTCTAACAGAGATAAGAAGAAAATGTGTTCATCTACTTATGGTTTTCTCTCCAGTATTTATATTATTTAGATGAACGGCTAAGATTTCATAGACTTAGGTTAGGATAAAACACTAAACATAAAATAGATACGGGGTGGCTATGGGTCACAGGACAGGTCGGATACCATACCCTCCTCATAACCTGGTCATAACTTGGTTAAATAAATAAATAACATACCCTCCTCGTAACCTAGTCAAAGTCAAAATAACACGCTCCTATCAGTTCGGGATGGGTCAGAGATTTGCTGAGCATAGACCAAATTTCCATCCCTAAGCACTACAAGCGGAGCCCCTCGAAATGGTGCACTCTCTAGAGAGTGGGTCAAAGCATGTTCCACGTCCACGGCGGGGGTGTATGGTTAGTTGAATGTGTGCGGTTCCTAGAGGTATGTAACATGGAAACAGCGCACGGGCGTAGTGATAAGCATAGCAGATGTCGGCGTCGTGCAGGGGCACATGACGCATGAAAGCGGCACACGAGTGTGGCGATGTTTGTCTCGTAAGTGGGCATCGTGTTGGGGGCACGCAATGCATGAATGGCGTATGGGAACTGCAATGTTTGTAGTGGAAGTAGGCGTCATGCCTATGGCACATGACACATGAATGACACACGGGCACGGTGACGTATGTCGTCGAAGTGGGTGTCGTGTCAGGGGCACATGAGGCATGAATGGCTCACGTGCATCGCGAGATGGCACGCCCATAGCGCTTGGCAGAAGGGAAAAAGGAAGTTAGAATTGGTGGTTGGAAGGAGAAGGCCAACGTTAACCCCTAAGGGAAGGCCAAGACCAACCCCTAAATGGTGGCCAAGGCCGACCCCTTGGTATAGGCTGAGGCGCGCCGACGTCAATCACTTAGCAAAAAATTGGGCTTGATGGCTGAGGTACGACGAACGCATTTTTGCAAGTCACGCAATAAGTTTCTTAGCGGGAAAGAAACGCGAAAAAGAAAAGAAGGAAAAAATTGCACGTGACTTGAGCGTGCGTCACATTGACGGGTTGGGAGCGTTAAAAAATTCACCAATTGACTACGTTATGTGTCGCACAAAACGGGACCCACATTGGGTCCATGGATGCAGCCAAGATTGGTTAGGAACATAAGCCCTCGGCGTGGGGTGAGTGCGGAGGAGCAACTCGGGCGGGCACCACACGTATAAACAATAACGGGAGAAGAAAAATAATGTTAGCAAAAAGTATGGGGAGAAAAGTAAAAACTTGAAAATTTTTAGGTGCACAATCCGCAAATAAGAGGATAAGGTTTTTTTAATTTGAAATAGGTGGCTAGCATTAAATGTTGACCCCCACATAGAAGGGGTGGGTGGGAGTCTTTCTCATTCTTTCAACACTATAGAGATGAGAGAGAGAGAGAGAGAAGAGAGAGAGAGAAGAAGAATGAAGTCTTGAAGATTTATGGCAAGGCTAAGGGGTGCACAAGAGGCTCAAAGTGCCAGTAAGGGTGGATTCATGTCACGGTATGGAGTAAGTAAGGAAGGTAGTGGCATCAGCCGACCCCATGCGGGGCTGACCAACGACACTGGACCTTGGCCAAAGGGGGGATGGTGGAGCAAGCCGAAGGGGCCTGTGGAAGGGGGAGTGAAGGTAGGGGAGGGGGAGGGGAGAAAGGAGGCGGGAAGAAGGTAGGGGAGAAAGGGGCAGGGGCGAGCCACGGTAGAAGGGCGGACTAGGGCTAAACCGGGGAGAGGGGAAAAGATAGAAGGGAGTATGGAAAAAATGAAAAAGGGGATCGGGCCGAGGTTGACCCCTGGGCCGAGGTCAAGGCTAACCAAGGCGCCAAGGCCGAGGCCATGGCTAGCATTATGAGAAGTTCGTGCCCGCCAAGGCATGAGGCACTATCGTTGGTGTGGGCAGTAAGAAGAGGAAGCAAATGGCAAGGTCGTAGGGTGGAATGACGAGTCGCCCACCACTCCCTCAGAGTACCCTGATTGCGCGGACGCCTCAGGGCATCGCAGTCGCGCCAACCCTGGCTGAATGGTCGGTGGTTCCTTTAATGTTTGACAACGGTGGAGTCAAGAGTTTTGATCCCGAACTGAGTAAGAGTAATACCTTGTTAACCATGAAGGGGGTCATACCTAGCTAGCTGGCTGAGGAGTTGTGGAGAAAGTTATGTTGTCGGGTGGCTGATGGGGAGTTCACTATGCCTTGGATTGGTCCGTCAATTGGTGAAAGTCCCATGGTACTATCACCGTATGTTTGAGCCACGATTGAGAAGGTTACCCTTACAATGTTACCGAGGTACCTGCCGGCCTTGCTGACCGAGAGATGGGCTATGCCCTGGTCGTCTGTGTTGATTAATGCCCACAATAAGATGCCGGTAGGATGGGAATTTTTATGTGACTACATTATAGATAGTCTGTCCGGCCTGGATGACGACGATACATGCATTGGGATTGTAGTCGGCAATTGAGGTTACTGTAAGGGGGAGCTGACTAAAGATATGAGTGGCCTAATATTTTTGTTGGCTAGGTAGAGCTCTCAGACGCACACCTTTATGATAGAGTTTAAGGAGATATGACCGATGCTGTTGGATGTCATGATGCTGACAAGGTTGCCCATGCATGGGACAAAGAACATCCATGCATTAGGTGGACTGTCGAAGAGTAGATATTAGAGAACCGGAAGGGTACCAATGGCGGATGAGTCAAGCACTTCTTCAGCACTATAATGGGGTGACCAGAGCAAAAGTTGTGTGTGGCCACTGAGTTTGTCATGGGCCCTTATTACAAGGACAAGATATACGAGATGGTGGCGTTCCTTACCGTGCTTCTGTCGAGGTAAGTACTTTGCATAGCTCCACGAGTGTTCCCATTGGACTTTTGAGGTCATATCACAGTTCCTTTTCAAACTCATGCCATTTTAGGCCCTCGGCTTTCAATTAAAGTGGTTGGATGATTACATTAGTTCGATGAGTTGGAATGTTGAGGCAGCAACAGGATTAACCCTCATAGGCATCCAGGAGGTTGTGTTGCAGAAGCAGCAGATGGTGCTTGATGCAAAGTGGATGGAGGCAAATAGGCAAAGGATAGAGGCGGAGAGGAAGCGGGTAGATTTGCAGAGACAGCTGGCAACTTTGCAGACACAGCTGGTGGAGGCGAAGAGGCAGCTGACCGAGGTAAAGGGTCAGTGGGCCGAAGTGGAGAGGCAGCATGCCAAGTGGGATGCCAAATAGTCCAAGCTGCAGACACAGTGGTGGAAAGGGGAGGCTTAGAGTACTGCTTGCTCCTCTACCTTAGATAGTTTTTCTTTACATTTTCATGTAGACATTGTGCCCGGTAGTAGCGTGCAAACCTTTGAGTTGTATTTAGTTGATGATTATATTTCAATAGTATGTTTCCTTTGCATTTGTACTTGTTATAGTGTGATGTTTATGTTTCGTTGTTCTTGAATGCATTGCAAGTGTAGGTAGTCTATGGTCGTCCCCACCAACCTTAGCAGGATACTTAATTGACAAGGGTTGAAGTAAAATTGTACAATCATTAACTAGAGTTGAGGCAAAATAAACTTTCATTAGTAGTACTGAGGCAAATGTCGTTACACGAGTGAAGTGAGAACTTGTAATAAACAACAAAAGTTACAAGTCTATAAACAAGTATGTATGTACAAAAAATGCTATTTTTCTTTGTAAGTGTCTAAACTTGGGCAGGTGGGGGGGGGACCACGATTGACTATGAGTAATACTCCCTCCATCCCTAAAAGATTGATCCATTTGAGTTTGCACGTATATTAAGGATTTATGTATTGTGTCTTTTCTGTTTTTACCCTTTAGAGGGGGGAAGATAGTGGGCCATGAGAGAGAAAATTGGTTGGTAGAGTGTTAAATGTAGAGAGAGAAATAGAATAAAAAGTGTAAAGTGGTGGGCTAGAAGAGAGAAGATGAGTTGCTAGAGAATTAAATGTGATGAGAGAAATAAAATAAAAAAAAGTATAAAAAGGGTAAATATGTAAAAATAACTACTGAATCTTTCCTAATTTGGAAGGGATCAATTTTTGTGGGACGGTCCAAAAAGGAAATATGATCAGTTTTTTAGAGACAGAAGGAGTACTTCTTTAGCAACCTGCCGTTGATAAGGGCCATGATTTGTTTGTCATTGGGGTTAAGGATGAGGTGGGAGCCGTTGTCTTTGGGTGCATGCACTTGGAAGGGACCTTCCTAGTTTGGAGTGAACTTAGGGGCTGACATGTTGGCTTGTACATGCTTGGCAACTTGAAGGAAAAGGTACCCTTTAACAAACAAACATGGCTTGACTGACTTTCCATAAGCCTTTGTGAGCTGCTCAAGATACTTCTTCATTTGGCGTAAGGCGTTGGCTCTTTTTTCATCAAGACCTTCAAAGGCTGCAAGTTTGGTTTCTTCCTCCCTGAGGCCATTGCACAAGGCAATCCTGGTAGAGGCTATTGCAATTTTTTGGCCAGTACCACGCACTCATCCTCATGGACAAAGGAGAAAGGCAAGGCCTTCGTTGCTGTGTGTCTGGACATCTTGTAAGCCAAAAGTGCAATACTTAGCTTCTCGGACCACGACCTGCTCTCGTCATGGACCGTTCGCGACAGAATGCATAGTAGAATTTTCTTTCAAGGCTTTGACCTGACCATTGCCATGGGGGTAGTAAGGAGTTCATTGTAGTATGGTTGATGTGGCACCCCTCTATAAGGGCACGAACATCCTTATTGATGAACAGCTTGTCATTGTCCGAGACGATGCACAGGGGAATGCCAAAGCGACAGATGATGCAATCATGAAGGAAATTAGAAATGACTCCTCCGATAGCTCTCCTGAGAGTTATGGCTTTGACCCATTTCTTGATAGTATATATCTCTTTGACTAACGGTGTCCCTAATATGGTAGTTGATATGTTGTTTTCTAATAATTTTACCCTAAAAGGAAAATTTTGAACCTGTTTTTTTTGTGATTATTCAAATCTAAAACCATCATTTGATTCTTGAAAACATAGTAACTAACTTCGAAATTCAGTATACTGTTTCTAAATAAAGCCTATTACTATTATTATCACCGAGAATCGGAATTCAACCGTCTTTGTTCTCGATAAAGATAGCAAATACTGAAAGCAGATAATCTAATATCAAAACCAACTCTTTTGCTTTAGTACTTCGAATATGCCTCATAATTCAAATTATGTTAAAAACACAAATTTGGTTGAGGAAAATATTTGGTTTTGGCTATTGATTATCATTTCAAGTTAATGTAGCCTTTTCTTAGTCCACGTTAAGATAACAAGGATGAAGAAAAGGTGGAGGAATAACTGGAAAAATGGGTTATTTGCACGAGCCAAATATACCTCACACTCTTCATTAATGTAATCATTTGGTTGGTTAATAGAATTTCGATTATAGCAAGACATTATTTAAGATCAAAATTCAAAAACAAGTAAGAAGAGACAAGAACTTAATTGATGAAAGTCGAATAATAGAAGATCAAGAAGGATAGTCACAACTCCCATCACTCAACTTTTTTTTTTGTGTGTGGGTAGAAAGGCATAATAGCATTGAGAAGATGAAGGTTTTACACCATATGGTGTTTAAAGATTAAACAGTTATCACAAAATACTAGAGACTTCCAGCCTGCTATACTACAACAAATAAATCTAGACAAAGCCAAATATTTATATAAAATACGAAAGAAAAATGTTAAGAAGAGTTACAAATCTTGTTGCGGCAAAACGTCAAGCACCCAGTCTTGGTAGACTTTAATACGTGCATGGCAGGCAAAGGCAGCTTGTGATCTAGATTTCTTGAGTTGAGAAGGCGTGGCTTTGTCAATGCTGAACTGATGAAACTCTGATAGTACATAACAAAAGTCATACAAAATAGGTGCAGCTTCATATCCGAGAGCTGAGAAAGCAGAAAATCAAAGTCAAACAAAAAAAATAATATGTAGCAATTTATTCCTTTTGGCCCAATAAGTGGCAATTAGCAATCCTTTTGATATGGCTGTCAATTCATCAGATGCTAGAAAGGATATTACTGCCGAACCGCATCGAAGACCACTAACAGTCAAACAAATACAATCCAAGGCCAGTTTTTAGCATCGTTTTATTGAAGCAACAACAAGGAACGATTTGATGGGCTCTAAACTTCCACAGTTGCTCTAGAGAATAGTAGAATGGAGAGATAATGGGAGCGCGACCTTGAATTTTGAAGTATTAAAATGGGAGAGATAGGATGAGGTGGACTTCTCTAGGGTCTTGCAAATATTCTGATTGAGAGACGCGATGCTACTGATATTGAGACAAGGCTAGAATGAGTGTGTGTAACAATAATATTATGTCTATGTAATCCAAATGTCCCAAATAGTGAAGACAATCTGGATAGTTTTTTTCTAAAAGGGGGCCACGACACCGTTGATTTTGCAACCATGTTATAAGCCATTCCGTGAAGGAGCTACTCGCAGACTGAGTGTGAAGACTAGTAGTCCTACCAAACCAAATTGGCCTTACGGCTAGGCATTCAAAGAATAAATGATCAATTATCTTTGAGTGACCAATGCATATAGGGCAACGATCTAAGGAAGATATGCGGAGGATTATCATAAGATGGAGCCTATTCCACAGAAGTTGCCATATGAAGTGCAATTTTTTTGAAAGAAGGGTAACAAGCACAATTTCGACCAATGGATTGGATTAACATGAGGTCTAGATTGGTGCCTGTTATGGAGATTGTAGGATTCCGAATTGAGGTGACATAGCATGCAGTGAGATGAAGAGGCAGTGTAGTTTCCCTTTTTTAGTTCCTTCCCAAACTCGCTGATCTTCAATAAAATGCAGTGAGATGTGGATGGCTAGAACTTTCTATGAAATATCAGCCGAGAATAGGTGGTGAGTAAACGGGAATTCAGGGCCTTGTTATGGATGAGATCTTTGACTAGCGAGATTTGATGTAGGTTAATATTTGGAATGACAAGATATTGAGACGCTTCACAAAGAATCCATGTATTGTTCCAAGTGGAGATATTGGATCCTATCTACTTGCCATTTGAGACCCATTGTAATAATTTTGCGCCCTGACAGAATTACGCGCCAACCCCAAGAGAAATTTCCTTTTGTAGGGCATGATGAAAAGCTGGATCTAGTACAGTATTTCCCTATAATAACTTTAGCTATTAAGCTCTTTAGCTCCTTTAAAAATCTCCGGCTGGTTTTGGCTAATAGGGCTTGGTTAGATAGCCTTATGTCTTTGAAACCAAGTCCCCCCATAGACTTAGGGGCACATAAAGCATTCTAATTGATCTAGTGAACCATTTTCATTCAATCGTCCCTGTCCACCAGAACTTACACAAGAGCGAATTGATTGTTTTACATATAGATCTTGGGCATAAGCAGACCTGTAAGTGATAGTTGAGGAGTGCAGAAAGCACCCAAGAAATAAGGGTAGCTCTACCCGTTTTATTGAGGAGGTCACCTTTCCATCCTGCACAATGCTTTTTGGATTCTACTAGTGAATTCCTTAAAAAAAACTCTTTTTTTTTTGTGACAGTATCAAGGGAACATCCAAGGTATTTCCTGAAAGCATTGGAAATTTGCAAACCAAGTTCTTGAGCCTGAGAAGAAGCCAACTCCTTGCTAGTGTCAGGATTGACAGTGAAATAGGACTTATTGTGAATAAACTGTTGCCTTGATTTCACAAAATAGTTATGCAGCTTCTGTTTGAGAAAGGAACATATAGCCATAGAAAGTTTGGTAAATATAAGAATCTCATCAGCGAAGAAAAGATGTTTGACGGGAGGACTCTTTCAACCTACTTTTACACCCTGGATTAGGCCTGAATCTTGTGCAATGGTAAGAGAGGCTGAAAGCACTTCAATGCGAATACAAAGAGCTATGGTGATAAGGGGTCACCTGTCCAAGTCCACATGATGGATATAATTTTCGCGACGGGAGCTGTTGATAAGGACTTGAAAGGAAGTAGAAGAGACACGTTGCATAATAAGACGAAAGATGTGTCCGGGAAATTTAAATTTTACAAGGACAGCTTCAAGAAAGAACCAATCTACTCTGTACTATGCTTTAATTTGCTCATATCCATGTTAATGGCACCTAGGAAGGATTTTTATGTTTATTCAGACAAATTTTGTTCGAGATCTCCTGGGCTGGCAAGATATTATCACTGATGTGCCTTCCTCCTACATAAGCAGTTTCAAAATCAGAGATGAGGATCGAAGAAGAGGCTTGATTCAATTCACTATAGTCTTGGATATGAATTTATAAATGGTATTGCATAACAAAATGGGTTTGAAGTCTTCGAATTTGCTACGGTCATGCACTTTGGGATAAGAATTAAGAAAGAGTTGTTAGCCTCACGTAATATGTATAATGACCGGAGGAAAGACAAAGCAGCTAAGGTGATTGGCCTTTCCATTAGGTCCCAGCATTTATTGTAAATGATTGTTGGGATGCTATCCGGGCCTAGAGCTTTGAGAGCTTTAATCTGAAAAAGGGCAAGTTTGATTTCTGAGGCAGTGACAAGTCGAGCTAATCCAGCAGCTTGGGATGATGAAAGCTGTCTTAAAGCTTCATTTATGCAAGAAGTGATGTGATTCCGAGATGTTGAAGTCCTGGGGCAATAAATGCCTTTGAAATATGACAGAAAGTAATCGGTAATTGCCGAGTGAGAGGTATGGGTAGTACCATCCGCACTAGAAATGGTGGCAATTCTATTTTTATTTCTTCAGACCAAGTTAGCTACATGAAAAAACTTTGTATTTATATCACCTAATCATAGCCAATAAATTCTTGCTTTCCGTGTCCAGTGTATTTCTTCACATTCCAACAAGCAATCCAACTTTATTCTCTCTTTCTTTTCCGGAGTCTATGCATCTAGGATGGGAACAGGATCATATATCTTTCTTTTCTTTCCCACAGAGGTTTCTAGATAAGTAGCATACACATTGCCATTGCATTTATATCCAGTAGAAAGCTGAGAATGAGAAACTCTATCCTGATTGACTTGGATACCTTGAATAGTGCCAGAACAATTTTCCTTATCAAAGAGATCATTGAAATCAGGTGCTACAAAACAATTTTGGTGCCCCGACTGAGCATATGAAGGGGGGGTTTAAGAGCACCACTATTTGATTGGCGGCGGCACTCAAGGAAGTATCATGGTTAGAGGTTCTAGAATGAAACCAAGAAGAAGTGGCAGGGTGAGCAATAGTCAGAGTGATATCTTCTTTAAGCTTGAAAAGTTGGAAGTGGATAACGTTATTTCGGACATTGGGTGAAGAGCTAAAGCTTTAAGAGATAAGGGGATTTAAGTTCTTTAAAATTTGAAACAGAAGTATAGTTCTGGAGGGTCTAAAAACTTATTGAGGCTAACTGCAGGTTGTTAGGGAGTGGCGATGAGCAGAAGTGACAAAGTGTTAATTATGGTTGTTTGGATAGGCAAGGTAGTAGGAAGGTCATGGTGTTGCTTGGAGGTTGCATGCATAAAAAATGGGATGTCTAGAAATAGGTTGGGCAGAATAAATGGTCGGGTTACAGCAGAGTGAGTGGGCTTGTAGTGAAAGGGACCAAAGTGGGTTGCACGGTACAGTTAGGGGCAGTCCAGATTTCAAATGGGCTTGTTTGGAGAGAAGGGCTTCTTTAAAGTAGGCTAAGAGCCCGTGGAGGGAAGCCAAGATAAAGAGGATAAATAAGCCATCCAATGGGTTTGTTGGGCAAACAAATTGAGCCCAACAACATACAAACCCAAAAGAAATTGGGCTAAGATGGCAGTGCGTGCGGGGAAGCAGAATCCTTACTAATTATCGAAAGCTACCTCACTTGCAGGGGATTCGATAGCAGTAGTAACCTAGCCTATTCATTCTAATGTCATGTCAAACCTGCAAACAAGCCATTCTATTCTATCAAAGACAGAATTGGACAAAGAAAAGAGAGTGGTCAACCAGAAAGGCCTTGATTAAGGAAGAAGAGTAAGCCGAGCATCCATCTTTGGTAGTCTCCCAATTGCATTACTGAGACTAGTGCTACTCCCTGCCTTCATTTGCCCATCTGAGAAGAAGTGCTTAAAACAAAGTAAATGGGCTTGAACTAGCAACGGAACTTGATCCTACGATAGGCTAGGGCTACGACTTTACTCTTTCCCACAGTTCAGTTAGCAACTAGTTAGACTGGTTTGGAGGTCGAATAAGGGAGTCCAAGGCACTAGCGAGATTATCGGAGCCAGATTTGAATGGATACTTGACTGCCATGTTCTTAAGTACTACTATTTGTCCTACAGCTCTAAGATCACGTAGAAGGTCGGGATAAGAGATTGGGGATTTTTGCCAAGATATTAAACTTATAGATATTTCGTCCACTTGCAATTTTAATGACGTGGTTGGCAGAGAACTTGAGATTTCTAAGGGTGAGGTCACCTTAATCATGGATGTATCAAATGTTAAAGGATTCTTGCCTGATGCTACCGGCGCGTGGTCCACCATCACTGAAGAGCTGTGTTTGAGAGACTATTATGATGGGATAGGATCGGCGTCATCCATTTCCAGTTCTTCATCCATTTCTATTTCTTCTTGCGACGGTGCATCACTGTTCTAATTTCCTACAATGCTGAGCTCTTCTGGTCCGATATCAGCCTCAACCATGTAATCCATAAGTCTGTGCTCTTCATTCCACATATTATCATTTCCCAGTCCTCTTCATTGAAGTTTGCTTCCAATTTTCAAGATTTGCCATCAGTTCTTCCTTATTTAGGAATGATCTTTGATATTACCTGCTGGGTGAATTTTGGGGTCTAGGTTAGCATTGACTGTATTATGCAAACCATTTACACCATTGGCAACCTGAATTGTTTCTAATTCCTCTTCTTCATTATGCTGCACATCCTTATTCGCCTTGGAGTCTTGGAGGTCATTAATCTGGGAATCAGTAAAGTGGTTGTTCACATTATTTTTGCTCATTACAGAGATTGGTGAACTTGGTCTTGTGGTGAATGTTTCTTCATCATTCATAGGTGAAGATGGATTGGTAAATTATTAATCTTACACATGGTTAAGTTGAACACAAGGTGATCTCTAGAAATTAAGATTCTGGAGGTTCTATTCTAGTCAGAGTTTCGAAAAGCTCTCATAGATTGTTCAAAGAGTCGGTAGCCTTCTGCGAAGAAGCTTTGATAAAGATTGGGACCGGGGAGGTGAGCAGTTCTTCTAGCAAGCGATGCCACGATCTCAGATACAGAAGAGTGACACTGGGTATTATCAAGTCCAATTATGCCACATCGAAAGCAAGCTATGAAAACCTTTTCATAAGTACATTTTAGAATTTACACTCCCATATCATCCAGCAGATGGATGAATACTGCCGGCAAGAATGGATCATTGACATAGACTCTGACTTTGATCCGAAGGTAATCAGAAAAGCTAGTTTGCGCTCTAACCAATCAATCGCTAGCAAGATTCCCGCTGCTTGCCTATCTCGTCAACTAAATAATAATGGTAACAGTCATTTGACACATTATGGATTTGCATCCATAGGCCTACAGATGGGAATTTAACAGTTTTATAGATCACGTGTGGAAATAGGAGAGCTCTGAAGAAATTCCACATACTATTTGTTAAAACAACTTTTGCGGCTGAAACGGAGGAAAACTCGAGCAAGAAAATCTTGGGTACTTTGGTGACTAGGACAGGCCCTTCCAATGCCCAGCAGTCATTTACACGTGATTGTATTTTCTACGCTGAAAAATACCTCGAGTCTTGGAATTTTCCTAGAAGGAGGCGATCTTTTCCTTCCCTAGCCAGTCACACTATATTTTCTTCTAAGGGAATCAGACATGATCTCATGACAATAGGATGGTCTTCTCTGATGTTAATGTAACGTCCTTGAAAATCCGAAGCTCCGCCGCCCAGAACTCCTGGGTCGTTAACCTACTGAATCACATCAAATTTGTCAGATCATATTCCCTACCACATACTTTAAAGTGTTTAATCCAACACCAACCCAAATTCCTTAAAATACAAGATTATAATAACTGCTTAAACTTAACTATTAAAACCTAGATTCTCAATTACTGAAGTTCTGATAGAAAGAATCGACAGTACAGACCCGCGCAGGGGTCACATTACCCAGTAATGATGGACTCATCAGAATCTCACACAGACTCTAACCCATTCCCAAACATGCGACATCTGATCGACACCTACAGAAGGGAGTCAAACGAAGGGTGAGCTTTTGCGAGCTCAGTAAGGTCGTACAAGGACTACAAAAAGAATTACCAAACGACTCCAAAGGATCCAACTGACGATGATTTTTGAAATACCTCAAAATAACTTGAAGAGCTCAATGATTTCCAAGATGATCAAAATTCATCATAGATAGATACCAAAATAACAATAACAATCACGATGGTTTCCAAACAATCAGTATAAGATTACTTCCAAAGTCATCATTTCCAAAGTACCACGAAAATTTGGGTTTCAACACAAGCACAAATCATTCAGACATACTTTCCAATCATTTCTGCCCACACCAATACACACCAAATCCTCTAATAAAAAGAAATTATGGAATAATTCACAAATGCAATTCAATGATAATTTTTTAAGAGTTTCAAAAGAATCATAACTAGTTCGATAAGATATCAAAGAAAATTTTTAGATACGATGCAGACAATCATAGATACACCGACTAGTCCGTCAAGGTACTAGCCCCCACTAACGCACCGGCTAGTCCATCAAGGCACTAGCCCACATCAACATGCCGACTAGTCTGTCAAGGCACTAGCCCACACCAATACGCTGACTAGTCCGTCAAGGCACTAGCTCACACCAACACGTTGGCTAGTCTGTCAAGGCACTAGCCTACACCAACACGCTGGCTAGTCCGTCACTGGCTAATCAGTCAAGGCACTAGCCTACACCAACAAACCGGCTAGTTCGTCAAGGCACTAGCCCACACCAATACGTCGGCTAGTGCATCAAGGCACTAGCCCACACCAACAGACCGACTAGTTCGTCAAGGCACTAGCCTACACCAATATGTCGGCTAGTCCATCAAGGCACTAGCCCACACCAACATACCGGCTAGTTCGTTAAGGCACTAGCCCACACCAATATCCTCCAATGTATAAATACCATCTCTCGCCAAACAGACCAATGCAAATTTTCATGTCAATATGCAGAATGACAACAATTCGATAATGCAACACGTTATTCAATGCTCGATAGACAATAGTTAATGAGCACTGGTAAGAGTTTCAATAAACATTTTTAAGGCTCAATGAAAGGTATTTAAGGCAAGTGATGCAACTTGTATCAACATAATAGAGTTCAAATGACTAGCGATGACAAATCAGAATAACATATGATTATCAAATTCGCTCAGCATAATATAACAGGCGAGCATCACAAGATTTTCAAATAATCGATTTAGGTTCAATATTGAGATTTTTTGAACAATAACATGCTTATATCAATTTATACCTCAGAGTTTGGCATTAGTTATAAGTAAATCGAAGGGATACTTACGAGTATGAGTTATCAAGATACAGTTCGGACAAAAGTCCTTACGGATAGAATCCCTTACTTGGATCCGCAGCTAGATTATCCTAACTAAAAAGTCTTTAGCTTTACCCTAAATGGAATAATTAAATCATCAATATTGTAACTTAATATGGATTCACGCATATTCACAAAATGAACCTCTCTCACCGGAAATGTAAAATTACCAACATACCCCTAGGTGTAAAATTACCAAAATGTCCCTCTCGCACTTAAATCACCCAAAAGGCCTTCCCATAAGTAGAATCACCCAAATAACCTTATTGTATGTCAATTTACGCTAAAATACCTTTATTTGGTCAAATTATCAAAATACCCCTCGTTACACTTAAATCATCAGAATAATCTTTATGTAAGTCAAATCACTAAAATATTCTTACCGTATATAACTATACTCAAAAATATCATTAATGGATTAAAAAAACCAAAATACCCCCTCGGAGTGACAAATTACCAAAATGCCCCTGGGGGTTTCAGACACTGAAAAATTTCAAAATATCTTAAAACGCTATTTTAAGCATCCTAATATCATTTCTAGCCTAAAAAATATTTCAGAGAATTTTCGTCCGAAAATTCCAAACCGGTGTCTAGATCGTGCCCTAAAAGGCCAGTTTCGAGAAAAATACTTATCAGCCTTAGAATGACACGAAATTTTGGATAATGAATCATATCAGTAAAATAGGATCTCTATAAAATGTTCAGGTTAAAATAACTTGGTTTACTAGGTTAAATAATTCAATATATTTGGTTAACTGATACCCTAATTTATTGCCCTTCGCGGGCACCGAAAATTCTTAAAAAATTTCAGCGCGTATGTCTCGTAAAAATATTAGGGGTTACAGTTTTGTACTTTGTCTAACTTTGGCCCTATCTATTTATAAAAATTTGTGTTGAAAACTGCCTAAAGAATTTCCTATTTTTAGTGACAATTACACACACTATTCACAATCACACACCGAGTATTTCACCTTATCCACACACACACTCTCTTCAAACTCATTTCCCTCCTATTTTTGCGGAGGCACCTACAAATCCACATACAATTTACACACACAGGTGCACGTTAAACACACACTTTAACACCTAAAACACACACTTTAACACCCTAATTCACTTGAATTACACACATATTTCACCCAATTACACACACCTACCCAAGAACACCCACTGCACATCCCAATTTCACACACTAACACTCCCGGCCCACTGTAAAACACACACACATATGCTAAACATTCTTATACTTTCAAAGAAATTCACAAACTATTACCCCTTACCCGAAACACACTTAAACGCACATCCAACACACACAGTGAAGAACACACAAAAATCACTCTAACACTCACTGAAACACGCACTAAAAGGTGGAGGGATTACTTGGAAGAAGCTCTCCAATTCCCTCGCTCTCTTTCTATGATTTTTCCTTATTTTTTTTCTCCTTTCCCTCTGCTTTCTTCCCCGAGCTATGCTCTCTCTGTTTTGTTCTTCTTTTCTGCTACTGTTTACTTTCTTTTCTTTTGTTTTTCCCGAATTTCCTCCTTATTTCTTTTCTTTTATTTTGTAATTCATTATCTTACTAATATAATCCCTTAGTTATCACATATGTGTCTTTCTTTTAAGATATATTTCCCTACAATTTGACACATAAGGTTCAAGTTTTCAAAATTGCTAACTAGCCCCCCAAATTTTTCATAATTACAAAAGTGCCCCCAAAATTTCAAAAATTACATTTTGTCCAAAATTCTCTTAAATTTCGATATCCTACTAATACCCGAGCATTGCTCAAATTTAGCGCTCGTTTATTTTTTGGAGCCCTGATGGTTATTTTAATCGGCTCCGGATATTTGGGATATTACATTCTCCCCCCCCCCCCTAAAAATTTTATCCTCGAAATTTGCTCACGAATATCCTATCACTTATAGCATCTATATATCAATCTTCAGTTGCAGAACTCTGATAACTATCTCATAGTAGCTAGGCTACTTCTGACTTCCGCACCCAGATTCTTGTCCTACGAATACCCAGACGCAGCTATTTAAATTCAAATCATAACACTAAACTAAAACCCTGTCGGGTGATCACTCCACTCTAACTATTCCAGAACTTCACGAACGATGACTTAACGGGTAAAAAAAACCCACTGAACAGAACTTACACTGCTCTGAATCCAGCACATATCCAACAAATTAAATCAAGCTCTAATACAACAGGCTGCCCCCCGCATCATGTTGATACGATACAAGAGATTACATCATTTGTACAACTTACTTAATATTGGTAAGCTTAACTTTAAGCTTAAGGCATATTGAAATACTCAACGATGGTCACCCCTAACCTGCGGTTTACCTAAGCTAACATGTGTAGGGTAATCAGTTCCTATACGCACTTACACCTTGCAATCACCAACAGAGATAATCAATCAAAGACAAAAATTGTAGCCACTAGGCTTTCACTGTACACTTTAATACCTCGAATCAACGAGTCCAAATTATTGCCAAGTTCATTACCGAGAGCGTGTTATCTTAACATAGCTAGCTATGCATTGCACACTTACGGTTCTGTGTACACTTCACAGAACAACAGAGAACTATAACCACTATGGTTTTCGTTGCACACTCTGGTGCCTCAAATTAAATAGGCCCAAACTGTTATCAAAGTCATTATAGAGAGACGTGTTATCTTAACACAATGCGAAATATGATTTTGCATTCACTTGTCTTGCACTTCCACTAAAGTTTAAAGCTCTAAATTATCACATCACTTCTGATTCATAGTCACATTATTTACGAAAATCTCATAGCCTTATCCTTCAATCATCTGTTTCAGTTAAACCGTTAAAATCTTTCGGTTCTAAAAGCAAGTAACATGCGGTCGATCACCATGTATTCAGTCAAGATGTCAATCTTATACCGAATCATCGAATAGCTTATCCAAACTTAATTCATATTCTCAGAGTCTATTCTCACTCACAGATTATCTAAGGCTTAGGAATCTACCTAACTTCATATCCAGGGAGGGGAAACTATACCAATAATAATAATAATAATCACAATCAGACAATCAAAACACAAAAATCTTTATAAAAAAATCATGCATATTGGCTTTCAGGGTTCACAACAGAATTCTGTGACATTCCAGAAGAAACGATAGACACAAAAACGATGATACAGGTCTGACGAAGCAAAGTCAAGCCAATGACTTGGAGTAATCAGAATATTGGTCCTTAATAAACTTCGTAGCTTTCCCATGGCTAGTGGGTCAGATACTACTCCATCAAGTCCAAATAGATTCTAAAGGAACAAATAAATATCTTGAAAATGAATAAGACGACTCGGCATGAATGACATCTTCTCTGACGTCTCAGTATAAGCTGACATTCAATTAAGTCGTCCTTGAATTCAATATACAGAAGAATGAATGAGTGACAGAGTAAAAATTCCAGATTCCTTCTTGTACCCTTTAACCAAATTTTCAGTCTTAACACCAGTCATTTTCCAAAACACTATTCTTACTCATAAATTAAATCACCCAAACTAACTACTATTCATACCGTATGAACTTTCCAGATATGACTAGGGTTTCCCTTGACAATACACGGATGCGTGATTAGCAAATCATCACCAATTCATACCTAGTATGATATCAAAATCCTGAACAACAAATAGAGTGAGGTCCATAGAAAGAACTCTATCCCAAACATAGACTGTACATTTACAGAGAACCACAAACAGTCGAAGACTCTCCCAACGGAGTACTTATCACAATATCAGTTCCTGAAGGACGGATCTTCATCCTCAATCTCTATGCCAAAGTAACATGTGTAAAGAAATATGACGTTTCAAACTTAAATAGTATACACACATCTAATGGGTTAACCTGTAAAGTGCCTCGCACCACGCCATTGGGTGACTACATCCTAAGCAGACATTAAAAAAATTCTAGCTGATATTAAGGGTCTCAGCCCCTACTGATAGTGTCCTCTCTCCTGCCGAGGAACACTGCTCGCTGTTACACTAGTAATAAGCACACGACTGATTATTTCTCACAAACAGACAGTTTCAAACTTAATGCCCCATGCTACCGTGCCTAACACGTCATCCAATCACTTTATAGCATAACTCAATACTTTGACTTCTATCTCATTTACCATATGGGGTGGCCGAAAAATTGACCCACCACCGTGACCAGTACTTGAGGTAGGTCAAACTTCAGAACTTTGTGATGGTTCAATTCTAGTACTCTGAACTGATCGAGCGCCTATACCCTGCGCTCCCCTAAATCTCGTATCATGACTCAATCGGATTTCAGAACTCTGTCCAGATCATAATATCACAGACAGAAGTAGGCGTAAATCCCTGATTCTGCCCCAACCTTTAACCTTGGGCACCGTACTATGCTGGCTGTAAAAACTTTTTGCTGACGACTGTCATCTCCTACAAATCTGTTTGGGGAAAATTCTCACTTATCTATCTTCTATCCGCCTTGTGTTTACTCATGGCTTCCTCCATTGTCAGACTTGACTATTTCCAAAATACATACCAAATAAAGACATTTCATATAGTTCGTCAATCGAGCTGAGATCACCTCATTCCTCACTCCAGACCCTAGCCCCCACTCAGACTTCCAGCAGCTATCTGCTGTTATCAATAACATTCTTACTACAAATCTAGTGAAACAAGAAATTTCATCTCCACCTTGTTTATCAATTCTTAATTTGTTATTTCACATTAACAGCTCCCTCACATCTGTTCACAAAATCTCGCAAAAATACTGGCCGAAAATAATTCTCTAAATTGTTCCCAAATGACATAAATCAATTTCTGATAAGTCAGATTCTTCGATACTCTTTCCACCCCTGATCGACCTCGTCTCTCAGTTTATGTCCAACAAATTCAATCTTTTGTCACTTCACTTACAGTTGCTCAAAATTTATACAATTAGTTACTCAAAATTTTCTCCATTTTGCTAATCAAATTCACCATCTCTATAGGGTTCAATAACTCCATGTAGCTAGTCATTTCATCTATTAAGGTCGCCAAGATACTCCCATCTCGAGGGTATGGTTATGGTTATGGTTGTGCCAGATTCTATGTTATCAAAGTTAGATCTGGTTCATAGTGTTCAGAATCGCAATCATCAATTCTAAGGTTCTGTTGTTTCCCCCTATTGGGTAGGGTTGCCTCTCTACAATCATAAAATCCATACCATACATTTTTCAATCTAAAGATTGTATGGTCAAGTCTTTTTAATACCGAGAAATTTTCTTGTTCCATCTTATACAATCCTCTTGGAATGTCATCTATCGGGGACCACTAGGCCCTCCATACTATCTCCACTACCAGTGCCCCGAATACAGACAATACTGGTACTAGGATCATATCAATATCTTTGCTTTACTAGGATCATATCAGTAAAATAGGATCTCTATAAAATGTTCAGGTTAAAATAACTTGGTTTACTAGGTTAAATAATTCGATATCTTTGGTTAACCGATACCCTAATTTATTGCCCTTCCCGGGCACCAAAAATTCTCGAAAAATTTTAGTGCGTACTTCTCGTAAAAATATCAGGGGTTACAGTTTCGTACTTTGTCTAACTTTTGCTCTATCTATTTATAAAGATTCCTGTTGAAAACTGCCTAAAGAATTTCCTATATATAGTGACAATTACACACACTATTCACAATCACACACACCTAGTATTTCACCTTATCCACACACACACTCTCTTCAACCTCATTTCTCTCCTATTTCTGTGGAGGCACCTACAAATCCATGTACAATTTATACACACTGCTGCACATTAAACCCACACTTCTACACTTAAACACACACACACACACACACACACAAACTTACACTTTAACACCTTAATGCACTTGGATTACACACACATATTACACCCAATTACACACACCTACATACACCCGAAACACACATACCCAAGAACACCCACTACACATCCCAATTTCAAACACTAACACTCCCAGCCCACTGTAAAACACACACACACACATATGCTAAACACTCTTATACTTTCAAAGAAATTCACAAACTACTACCCCTTACCCGAAATACACACTTTAACGCACACCCAACACATACAGTGCACACATAGTGAAGAACACACACAAAGATCACTCTAACACTCACTGAAACACCCACTAAAAGGTGGAAGGATCACTTGGAAGAAGCTCTCGAATTCCCTCGCTCTCTCTCCCTCTCTATGATTTCTTCCTTCTTCTTTCTTTTTTTCTCCTTTCCCTCTGCTTTCTTCCCCGAGCTATGCTCTCTCTGTTATCTGTTTTGTTCTTATTTTCTGCTACTGCTCACTTTCTTTTCTTTTGTTTTTCTCGAATTTCCTCCTTATTTATTTATTTTCTTTTATTTTGTAATCCATTATCTTACTAATATAATCCAATAGTCACCACATGTGTCATTCTTTTAAGATATATTTCCCTACAATTTGACACATAAGATTCAAGTTTTCTAAATTGCAAACTAGCCCCCCAAAATTTTCATAATTACAAAAGTACCCCCAAAATTTCAAAAATTACATTTTTGTCCAAAATTCTTTTAAGCTTCGATATCCTACTAATACCCGAGCATTGCTCAAATTTAGCGCCCGTTTATTTTTCAGAGCCTTAATGGTTATTTTAATCGACTCCCGATATTCGAGATATTATAGTTACTGTCAGGTCGAAACATGGTGGGCTTGAAGTTGGGGGTAGATGGGGAACATAATCCGTGCCAAACTTAAGAACAAAAGAAGGCAAGAACTGTGAAGCTTAATAACTACAAAGATTGCTCTAAAAAGGCAAAGGTTGGTTTGAAGGACAAATGGTTACTGAAGGTAAGAATGATGGTCAGACTATAGAAGACATTTTTAATAATGAAAGGCTGGTGGGTTACGGGTGGACTATCATAGAAGGTGAGTGGTAGACATGATTGTTGAAGGGAATGTTAGGTTGGAATTTTCGGCGAGGAGGTTACTAGATTGTAGAGAGAAGACAGGAAAGCTAGAGAGAGTAACGAAGCATATTGCTCTAGAACCATCATGACGTCTAGGGTTAAGAGATGCCTACTCAACTTTGTTGGGTAGAAGGGAAAAGTTATATAATTGAAAGCCTAAATTAAGCTAATATTAAACACATGTCAAAATACGGTCCTAACCAATGAAGGCAGATCCTAGGGAGATTAAAACCTACCATAATCCTTCGATTTGGAGTGACTTTTAATCTTGATTGGTCAAACTGATTCATTAAGTGATTTATTGTCCTTGTTTGACTCAACAGAATCCTATTTTTAATACTCCCCTTCACAGTAGAGAGTTCATTCGCAACATATTCCCACCTTGCGAGGAACACAACAAAATGATATATTTGAGCATGGTCTAGGGAACACACAACAAGTTGGTAAGAAAATGCAATGATCCAGTAAGGCATAACGCCATCTATGACTTTTTCCCTGACAAAATGACAATCAAGTTCAATACATTTTTTACGGGCATGGAACATGAGGCTAGCAACCATATGTATTAAACTTACATTATCATGTAACAATAAATCCGGGTATTAAAGAAATACCCAAATATCGTGTAAGTCATAACATATCCATATGAGTTTGGTTGTCGTAAATGCCAAGGCATGATATTTGGAACGACCATATCCATGGCTCCACCACACACATCAATGTTTCCTCTGAAGTGCTAGTAAAGTTGGTATTGTTACGTCTTTGGCATGGTCGTATAAGATTAATCACAAATTATCACAAAGCCGATATGATAACTCACATTGCCTAATCTTTATGGATTAGCTTCCTTTATGGGGTCCAATCTTAACCCTAATCATCCTCTCTAGTCATCATTGGATACATGGGTGACCCAATAAGATTAAATCGGATTTATTCTACCTTTTGTGTGCCAACCTCTAGCAACCTAACTAGATGCTGCAACTCAAGCTTTTGAGAGTCGACTCTAGTAACATCTCTAAAAACACTCCGCTGCTCCACCAAACTGCCTTGCATATATAGAACCACTTGTGATATAGTTTTGGATAGCCTTTATAAGACCTTGCTAGTGTAAGAGCCCAGAAATCAGGAACTTCATCTCGCCGAACTCCCAGAGCGCTAACCTACACATCACATCAAATCTGTCAAAGCAATGACACATACTTTAGAGCATCTAACTAGACATCAACTCAAATTCTTTAAAATACAAGATTGCAAAATTGCTTAACTTAAACTATTAAACTTAGGCACTTTACAAGCTTGAGTTCCTATAGAACAAGTTAACAGTTACGACCCACACATGAGTCTTATTATACAGTGGTGGTGGGCTCTCCGAAATCTCACACAAACTCTAAAATCCTTTCCCGAGCATTTTGCAGCTGATCATTACCTGCAGAAGGGAATCAAACGAAAGGTGAGCTTTTGAGAGCTCAATAAGGTTGTTCAAGGACAACCGAAGGAATTACAAACGACTTAAGAGTCCATCGGGTGATAAATTTTTAAAATATTTCAAACGATCGTAAATAGTTTGATGATTTCCAAAACGATCATAATCAATCATAAATAGATACCAAAACAAACATTAAAGATCATTTTTCAAAGCCATCATTTTAAAAGGAATGACAATTTTTCAAAGGATTTTAAAATGAACACAGATTCTTCAAAGGAAAATAGGGGAAGGGTTTCATACAATCACAATATGGGGAAGAGTTTCAACTTAATCTCCTTCAATAAGATAACAAGACATTCATTTGAACATCATTTTTCAAATATATTGTAAGATACAATGTAAGCAAATTCAAAGGTGTTGATCCTACGCAGAGGCAATGCCGTTCAAGCAATGCACAGAGAGTGTACACATGCATGATGTATGATAACTAGACCTTCTCATTAAGGCACTAGCCCTGCATAATTGTACATATTCAGACCCCTTATAACGCCTCCTCACAAAACAGATTTATAGGTCAACATAGAAAACAACAATCATTTATTCTTGAACCCAAAATGATGAATTGATATCAGCATGTTTAAATGTCATCGAAACCCTAATTGATTTCGGTCATTTGAATTCACGTTGATGCTCATTTTTATTGCATGTCAGGCATATATTTTCTTGTTGATTCAAATGAAAATATATCCTTAAATAAACAGCAAGAACAAATACGAACAGTTATCGTATTTAGGCACAACAATTCAAAAGAAAGAATGCAAACAACTATCGAATTTGCCCAGAATGCAATAACATGCGACATCGATAAGATTTCTAATAACCAATTAAGGTCTAATGTTGGGGGGTTTGTTGGCAATAATATGTTGATATCGAGGCAAATCTCAATGTTCAACAATAGCAATTAGCAAATCAAAAGAATACTTACGAGCACAAGTTATCAAAATTAGAGTTTGGGTAGAAGTCCTTATCCAAGGTTTAAATAGAAAACCTTACCTGGATCCGAAGCTAAGCTAATCTAACCGGAAAGTCTTTCGTTTTAACCTAAACAGAACAATTCAATTATTAGTATACAGTATATACTACAATATTGTGAACTCAATACTAACTCATGTATACTCCCAGAACGGCTCCCTCACTGAGTATGTAAAATTATCAAAAGACCCCACCAAAACAGCCTTCCCATAAGTAAAATACTAAAATATCCCTACGATATATGAATTAACACAAAAGTACCTTTTATAGATGAAATTACCGAAATACCCCCGATAGGTGACAAACCAAAATATTCCCTGGAGATTCTCGGCACCGAAAAATCTCAAGAACACTTTAAAACACTATTTTAAGCATCCTGAAGTCATTTTTTAGCTCAAAAATCTTTTAGAAAATTTTCATCCAAAAATCTCAAACCAGTGTCTGGATTGAGCGCTAAGAAACCAGTTTTGCTAAAAATACCTATCGACCTCAGAATGACGCGAAATTTTAGATACTGAAGCATGTCAGTAATATAAGGTTTTTCTAAAATTTTCAGATTAAAATAGCTTGGTTTAGCATCATTCACAGACACTGAAAAATTCTAAAATTTTTCATAACGTACGTCTCATAAAAATAATTGGAGTTACTGCTTTGGACTTTGTCATATTTTGATCCTAACTATTTATAAAAATTTGTAAAAGAACTACCTAGATAATTTCCTATCTTTAATGACAATTACACATACTATTCAAATCATAACACACACAAATTCACCTAAACACACAAACACACTCTTCATCGTCTTCCTCTGTCAAACACATACTCACATAAAATCCCCCTTCACTGATTAGCACACACACAATTTCACATATACACATCTAAAACACACCCACTAACACACTTGTACACATGTATTACTCACATATACACACACTGTCACACATGACACACCCAACCAAAGTTCTGTCACACACACACACACACACACACTCTCTCTCTCTCTCTCTCTCTAACACACACAAACACATACGACACATACTGAAACACACACCAACGTCACCATTTTCCCTCCTAAACACTTTTATACACATCATACCACACATACACACATTTTTTGCACACAATTACACCAAGATTTCACCCAAACTTACATATGAGCACCCACTTCACACAACACAACAGCAAGGCTACTGTTGTGTCACCCCTCCCCTTCATCCTTTTTCATGCACCCAACATGAATCATGCATTCTCACACACAGTTACACCCCTTAGCCCACAAACAAATCACTCAAACACACATAAATACATCCCCTGCATAGCCATATTGGCTCACACATACACTTCACAATGTTTACTCACACATACACAAACACACACACACACACACACACACACACAGAGACTAAAAATACCCATTTAGAAATTAGAGAGGTTACCTTTGCAAATTCTCTCTCAATCTCTCTCTCTGGTTTACTGTTCTTCCCACTACCCTGTTTTCTTCTTCATCTTCTTTGTTTCTTCTTTTCTTTTCCCTCTGAATTTCCTCCTTTTTTCTTTTGTTTTTACTTCCTTTAGTTTCCTTTTTTACAATCTAACCATACTTTGTAATTTAATTTTATTAGTCAGCAATCACACAAGTAGGAGGTGGCACTCCCAAGACATTTCCCTCTACAAATTTGACACATTATGCATAATTTTCAAAAAATGCAATTTAGCCCCAAATTTTTTCTAAAATTACAAAATGACCCCAAAAGTGCTCAAAATTGTATTTTTGCCCCAAAATAATTTTAACATTTCCTTCTTTACTAATCTCCGAGTACTGCTCAAAATTATCACCTATTTATTTTTTAAGTCACAGATAATTATTTTAAACTGCTTGAAAAAGTATCAGATATTACATAAGGACGTCATAAGTACCTTGGCTAGACCTTTTGAGAACCATAGAATAAGTTTTTGTAAGTAGTATCACCAGTTCTCGAAATTTCAGACTGGTCATCTAGTTGGGTCACAGGTATAGGATCAGGTGTGACCAACATTAGCAAGCAAGAGTTTTTAGACTATGTGTTGCCTAGCCTTATTGATGATACTAAGGAATAAAGAAGGAAGATTGTGATATCGCACACCAAATTTTCGAGAGTGTTCTATTTGCTTTATAAGAAATTGCCAAGTACCTACTTTGGCAATATTTTATCACGAGGTAGTGCCTTTTGCGGGGTCGTTGAGTCGAGTCATTAGAGCATTCATCTTCAATATTTGATCTATCAATAGCTGGTTTGTTTTTTAGCACACAACAAGACGTAAATAGATTCAAGAAAAGTACTGTATCACCAAAGGCACAGAGAGTAGCTGAGCTTTGGGATTGAAGTTGTTGTACCAAGATGTAAGGTATGAGCATGCATAAACTAAAGGAGAAACTTAACTAAGTAGGGCAAAACATGGTTTATTGATGTAAAGTGTTGTATAGCACCACCAATTCTGCGAAGGTCAATAAGATAAAATCAATGTAGATAAGGCATGTAGTTCGGCTTTGGCTACACATTTTACATCGTCACATAATACACTACTGCGCCGGCCACCATCGCAATCATTGTCACCCCATCTTCCTGCCACAATTCGGTACACCACCAACACGATCACACCCACCCACTGTAACCATCTTCCTGTTCGTCAAAATTTGGCCACCGTCTAAGCCACCATAACCACCATCTCCAACGCAAATAACCCACCTTCCATCGTCACAAGCCACACCGTCACCCATCTTCCATAAGCCTGATATTTGCCATATGACCATATCTGATCTCCTTACATACTACGCTTGTCAATGACTAAAGCAAAAACAACCTGTTAGGAGAGAAAGCAAAGGCAATGGAACACATTCTTGTTAAACCTCACTGGGAATCGTGAACAGCTCTGTCTCCTGCCGGCCTCCATCACTGGCAAACTCCTTCGTCGATGACACAACATTGCTACCGCAGACTACCTAATTTGAGAAATTCACTGACAATTAAAATCTAAATATTCTCAAATTAACAAATCAAATTCAAAAATTAATGAATCCATTTTTTGTTTTGAGATGTTGCGGAGGTCAGGATATTTGCAGTGGTGGGTTTCTAGGAGGGGGAAGGTGGCGGTGGAAATCTGTGATGGTGTTGTGGTCCAAAGTGGCAGCGGTGGTGGTTTTCGGGATTGTGGCGGTGATGTATCTTGTGAGGCCGTGGTGGTGTGTTAAATGATGGGCGGAGAAAAAGATGTGGCAGGGGGTGGGCTCTGTAATGGTGGAGGTGGTTCGTGATG
The DNA here is from genome assembly GCA_033070095.1 of Escallonia herrerae. Classification (NCBI taxonomy): domain Eukaryota; kingdom Viridiplantae; phylum Streptophyta; class Magnoliopsida; order Escalloniales; family Escalloniaceae; genus Escallonia; species Escallonia herrerae. Next base: position 14,860 of record JAVXUP010001952.1, on the reverse strand, counting down.
TGGTTTGTGATGTCGCGGTAGTGGTTTATGAGGTTGCTGAGTTACCGCAATGGGAGATCGACAATCAAAGGTAGGTAGTTAGAGATATGTGCAGTGATGTCGCGACAATGGTTTATGAAGTTGCTGAGGTTACCGCAATGGGAGATCAACGATAGAAGGTTAGCGGTTTGAGATATGCGTGTGTGACTGTGTGTGTGTGTGTGTGTGGGAGGAGAGAGAGAGAGAGAGAGAGAGAGAGAGGAACATCAGAGGAGAAAAAAAGAGAAGAAAGAATTAAGTACTTTCGTCGAAACTACATAGTTTTTGCCGCTAGCCTCACAGTTAGCCTCACGCAAGTTGCGTGAGGCTAGCATTATATTCGCTCTCCTCATATATATATATATATATATATATATATATATATATATATATACAGACTACTTATTAAGCCAAAACTTGATTGGTTTGGTGTAATACCTTTTTTTGGTGTTACATAACTACAAACCTACAGCGATGACAAGTGACATTTCAAGAAATTTTTATACAAAATAAAAATCTTAATTGGGTAAGTAACTTACAACAATATGCTTAGTTTTCACTAGTTAAAATTTATCTAAAAATGTAGTCAAAACAATTTAAAGACCAAGTTTGGTACGATAATAATATTTTCCTAACTTATTTTTAGACACGTATGACTAACTTATTTTTCTGTTATTTAAAATTTATTTTGCTAGATATAATAATAAACACGTATACGAGATGTTTATACTATTAATTTTATTGTCGCGTGTGCCACCATGACTCGAATATACACACACACACACATATACATATACATATATATATATATATGTATATATATATGTGTATATATATATTAGTATTGTACTTGTTATATCAATTTTCTTTGTAATCTCACTGTGATGTCTACCAAATTAAGATGCCATACTTGTATATGTGTGTTTTTATCGCCCTCTATAGACGTGATGTAACCTGACTCTTTTAAAATCTGATGATTATGATCCAAAAAAAGAACCTTTGGAACGATGGATTTGATGTGATTTCATTTTAAATTCTCAAATTTTGTTGTTTGGAACATTAAAAAAACGAATTGGAATTGGATTTCATGAGATTTGATTAGATTTGTTTCTATAGTCTAAAATTCGATAAAAAATGGTCGGATTTCATGGGATTTCGATTAACTTGAATTAAAAGTAATTATTTACCTATCTTACCCTTTTTTCAGGATTTCTCTAACAATGAACCCACCTCCATCATCTTCATTATCACTACCACCGGCACCACTACTGTCACCACCATTGGCACCAATAGCACCACTACTGCCACCACCACTACTATCCCCACCACCATCACTGCCACCGCCACCGTCATTATCATTGTCGCTGCCGCCACAACCACCGCTAACACTATCGCCACCACCACCATAACCACCACTATCACCATCACTACCGCCGCCACCACTATTGTCACTACCGCCACCATTATTGCTACCTGCATCACTATTGGCATCACTTGACGATTACCAGTTACACCTCAATATCATCACTACCATCATTACCATCACTTAACCACCCCATCCCTATCACCGTTTGATGTTACTACCAAGTGCAGTGCTGCCACCACCACCATGTGGTAACACTAGCACACTTGAAACCACTTATCGTAATTTATTTTTCTTCGTAAGTTAATGATCATTTCCTTTATTATCCAAATACAAAATTGGAATTCTGTGATTTGAATTCCCTTTCGTTCCAAACAAAAAAAAAAGTGAATTTAATTCTAAATCCAATCCAAATACTTAAAGGAATTGGTTCTAATCGGATAAAGTTTTCTAGTTTTCTTGTTGTATGTGCTTTAGCGTAATGCAACAAACAAGCTTTCAGCGACATACGTACTTAACTATTCGCACGTCGCCCCGATCCTGTGGCCAAAGATGCAGAGGAATTAAACTCGAAGCAAATCCAAGATCTGGTTGAAAACTACCCCGGCATTAGCAACCGATCCCGAGTGCAAAATTCCTCACCTTCTTCATCATTTTATGTACACAAATACACACATACAGCTAGCCAGAGCGTTGTTGCAGATCTAAAGTTCATCAATGGAGGCTCCCCAAGGAGGAGGAGGATCAGATAGAGATAAACCGAACAACTCGTCGTCGACTTCGTCTACGCCTATTCCTTCCGTCGCTACTTTCTGGAAAGGTAACGCACTTTTGTCAGTCTCTAGCAATTTTATCACACTATTAAGGTAGTTGTAAGCTATTGTGAATGTATGGCTAATTTATTCGAACTTAACATCATTTCGACCGGATAGCGTGATGCGGACGGAAGTTGGATATTTTTGCTGCGCTTTAGCGTTTTCAACCTTACATAGACAGAAGATAGAAGAATTAGGTTCCAATGTCTGCGCTAGGCTAGGAGGCACCGTCACGTTAAGACGTTTCAGCAGTGTCATGTATGCGGTGACACGCGAAAACTGGCCACTGCATGTATGTCGGCAGTTGGTGAGACTAGAACGGGACAAAATGCTGTTAAGAGTTATGGAGAGGTAAGTAAGGCGGAGTTTTGGGTTGCAAATTTAGTAAGCCAAGGAGGAGTGTTGGGATGACAAATATATCGATAGGCAAGAGGTAGCTAAGAAGGAAATTTGCTGGTTCGTGGATCAGTATTGCACAGAGGCATCTTAAACATAAGATGGATGCTACTGAAATGCGAATGCTCTGCTGCATGAGCGGCCACATGACGCTGGACAGATTAAGAAGTTAAGATAATCGCAAAAGGTGGGAGGCCCAAATAGAGTAAAGAATGTGGGAATGTTGATTGAGATGGTTTGGTCATATCCTAGGTGGGCCTCTAGATGCTTTGGTGAGGAAAACTGATCTTTTCATGTTGATGTCGTAAGACAAGGACGCGAGGTAAGGGTAGACCAAGAATAACATGGGTGAAGTAGTGAGATAGAATTGGATTGCCAGGAACCTATCAAGAGCATGTGCTTGGATATGGGAAAAGGGAAAACCAGGATTCATGCTGCCAACCATAAAGTGCTTGGGACAAGGCTTACATGATGAGGAGGATATACTGACACGGTCCAGACACAACATGCATCGACGATGCTTCTCTCAGTGCCTCTGATGGTTGATTTGGCCACAAGGTCTTCACCTTGGTGTTCCAGATTTGAATCGTCGAGTATTGAGCATATATTCAAACTTGTTGACCTTCGATTTGGGATCTCCTTGATTTTGATCATGTCTGTGGTTTCAGAAGTCAGAACTGCTCTACAGTGGTGTTTGTGTTTTATAGAGAAGACATGGTAATGTTGGGATTGTTACACTTTACTGATGAACTTTAATGTACTTGTAAAGCAAGGCCAGAATTTTGATGGAATTCTGGTAAATGACATACAGTTATAAGATTATTCAATTAATCCCTGAAAGTGTCACACCCACCAGCTTTTATAATGATTATAAACTCTAAACAACACTATTAGCCCCCCTCCCCCGGATGCAAAGGGAAAAAAACTTTAAGATATGTCAAATTGTATATTTATTTATCCAAATTGGTCAGATGATGTTATCAACATATATATGATTGTTTTCTTACATTAACTTGGGTTTCCATAATGATATAGAAGGTCGATGTTATATGTTTAGTGTCTGCATCATGCCATGCCTCTTGTCCCTGCTCATGTCAGTTGGACATGTTACAATGTCTGCGCTGCTTGGCGTAAGTTTCCCATCAAGGTGATAACATAGGGTTGTAGTGATTTAGGGTTAGTTGTTTACAACATGTAAGATTCATGTGATCAGTCAAATGTTTTTTATGTGATAAAAAGAGGTCTAAAAATCAAGGTCGGTTTTATGGGCTTTTATGTTGATACGAGTGAGTGGTGCATGTATCAGGTGATAATATTCTGTGACACTTTGAATACTTCGAATTTCTCTCTCTTCTCAAAACTGGTATTTCAAAGGGATCTGGACTAGATGATTTTAGTACATTGTTGTCAACGGTGGAGGAGGAACCCTGTATTTTTGGCTTGTGCTGCTCTTCATGTTTGAGTCTCTTGGCTTTTACATAGACTATAAATTGATATTTTATGTGAAGTATTTTATGGGGTTTCCATAGCTGTTCCCCGTCCGAACATCATCCTAAAAGCACTGTTCTTGACCACAAATTGTTTTCATGAATGTGATTTCTATTGTCTATGCCGTGTAGTGTTTAAGAGGTTTTTGTGAGATGTTGTCGAGAGCCCTGGTCTTGACATGTAGGCGATGTTTGTCACTCGTCTTCTTTTCATGGTATTCAGTATTTTTTGGTGTTGTTGTTCTATTGTTAAGAGAACAGCAGGATTTGCCATGGATTTGATGTGAAGAGGGATCTATTTTGGCTTGTTTTTGGGCCTTGAGTTGGGGCAGAGTGATAAACATTCCTCCCTATGGTTGTTAAGAGGATTTAGGGAAGGCATCTCTCTATAGTCTGGGAAATTTCTCTGAGGTTGGCCAGAGTACTTAATATTCCTGTTCGGATAACTGAGGGAAGTCTCTTTGTTTAGATAGGCAATGAAGGGAAAGCTTTGTCTTTTGATGGTGAAACTTGTCTGACAAGAATGGTCCGGAGTTCTCAATCTACTGCTCGCTAATATCTCTCTCTCTTCACTCTTCTTGATTTGCGTGTGAAGAGGAGACAAAGGACTTCTGCAGATTTGTGCTGAAGTATCCAATCCAGTAATTTTTCTGTAAGCAATAACGGATGATGCCTTCAGCATTGCACCATACAAACGACGGAGGTTGCTTTAGCAGTGTCTGTTGGAAGGCATTGAAGCTTGATCAGCTACTGATGATGGCATCTCTGCTATACTTTTTTTTATGTGGCTATGAAGCATCGGGACATCAATTTGGTCCTTGTATGGATGTCGGGTACAGATCTGGTGCGGCTGAATGTGCACTGGGTGCAGTTGAAGACATATCCGAAGTTAGTTTCCAACTGTAAAATTGCTGGTGCATCTTGGATACGTATCGGGGTCTGTTAGGGGGCTGAAATATATATTGATGCACATCTGTGCGCATCCGCTAAGCATTCCTATCTGCCGTTGTTGACCAAAAAATGACCTTTCTCCGTTGGATTGCAATTTCATTCCCTATCTGGTTCACGCTTTATATGCGTTGCCTTTGACCAGAAAGCTTTCGGTTTCTTAGCGAAAATTCTTTTAGGGCTTTGTCAATTGCCCCTCTGATAGTCTACGTGCATATTCCATTAGTGGACTTGCTACAGCTGGAACATAATTGCTTATTGTCTTGTTATTGTAAAATGACCCTCAATCTGAATATTTCAATATAAGAACCCATTAAACTTACCTATTTCTGGATTAAAAAAAATTAACTTAACTAATTTGGCGGCATATATTTAATAAATTGTTACTTACGTTAATAAGCATTATTTAATTTATTTGTACTATTTTCTGTATCCTAGCCAAACCCAAATCATGTTTTTGTGGAAGTGACGTTGCGTTATATCCGCACGCATCCCCATATCCGTGCTTTTTAGCTATTTATCCAAATAGACTGTGCATGCATTTTTTACTTGGCGAACGTTGAGCTGATGACTTGTTCAGGAGACATTGCATCTCATATTTCTTTGTCGGCCAACTTGCTTTCATTTCTTCCCTTGAACTACAGTAACGTTTGACAGAGTTTTTGTTTTCAGTTTTTTCTTCGATTTTGTAAACTGAAGAAAAAAACGCGTTTGGCAGACAATTTTCGTTTTTTTCCCTTCAGTTTTGCAAACCAGTTTTTAAAATGGAACTGTTTTGGAAACTCCATTTTGGAGTTTTGGGTTTTCAGTTTTGGTTTTTGTTTTGAGATCCAACCTTCAAACTTTGTTAGAAGCAAAAAAATGAGCACCATTTTAAGAAAATCCCCTCACAGATAGAGCACCACCACCGGGCACTGCCTTCCATCAGCCAAACCTTTACCACGTCGCCACCATGGCCACCATTTACACTCCCACACACGCTCACACCACCACCAGCGGTTATCCCACCGTCGTCACCCTATCACCGTCGTGACCCATAAATCTGCCCCTCCATCGTCACCCCATGCCTTCGACAACTATGGGTCTGCCACACTCTCGTCACTGCCACCCATAGATCTGCCCCAGCACCGCCACCGTACCGTCATCGCCACCCACGGATCTGCCCCCCCCCCCGGTTGCCAACCCACGCCTTCGACAATGAATCAGACCTCAACCCACCATCTCCAGCCCTCTGCCATGGACAACCTATGGGACCTCAAGCAACGCCACTACCTTAGCACTGTCGCACAACCCACAATTCCCTACCGTCACCACCGCACCACCATCGCCACCAACATATGTACCCATCGTCGCCATCCCATTGTCGTGTCTCTTGTTATTGCTCCCGCAAAAGTTTCCTCAAAACAAACCCATTTCATTTGTTGTGTGAAAGGGTTTCTTGAGAGAGTGAAATTACAATTGAGTGGTGGTGTTGTGAATTTGATCATGGTGGTGGTGCTGCGAATTGGATGGTGATGGTGGTATTGACCGATGGTGGTGCTTCGGAGTTCTGGGAGAGTGTCTATTGGAGAAAAATGCAATTTTAAGGTTAGTGGAAAAATTAAGAAAAAAATGGTAAAGAAAAAAATCAAAATAAAAACTGGCTAATCAAACAACCATGTGTTTTTGTAAAAAACAAAAACTAAACTGGTTTTGGTTTTTGTTTTTGTTATTTTGGAAACTGAAACTAAAACTGCAAATGATTTCAAACAGACCCGGACGAGTATTCAGTTCCAGATTTTTGGTCTTCTTTAGTTCATCAATCAACAAAGTTGTAATGCTAAATTCAATGTTGAATGCATAGCTTGCCTTCTTCACTTTGAACTAAAGTGATCAATATTTTATGATGGTTCATAGTATCTCTTTTTTGTTGTTTACAGAATTTGATTTAGAAAAGGAGAGGAGTGTGCTGGATGAACAGGGGCTTAGAATTGCTGAAAATCAGGAAAACAGCCAAAAGAACCGTCGGAAACTCGCGGAGAGCACTAGAGGTGTTGTACAGGCTACTGCATTTTGGAAGTTGTTATATTTTGGTTTCTTGTCAATTGTTTCGGTCAAGTATATAATTCTATCCGGAATGAAGACATTGGTTTCTTATCTGATCCTATTTGTGGTCTGTTTCTTGCAGATTTTAAAAAAGCTTCAGCAGAGGAAAAGTTAAGTTTGTTTAATTCATTGCTAAAGGGTTACCAGGAAGAAGTTGATAACATTACCAAGAGAGCAAAATTTGGAGAAAATGCTTTCCTTAACATTTATCAGAAACTTTATGAGGCTCCTGATCCTTATCCAGTCCTTGCTTCAGTTGCTGTAAGTACTAGTTTGTTCTGTTTCTTGAAGCATTTTTGAGTTGGATTGTGAATAGCATCACTTAAAATCCTTATTGAGGCTTTACATAAATATGCATGATCTTCAGTAATTGGTAGGAGACTTCGAACCCCTTTGCATAAATATTTAACAAAAAGAGACCCAATTATGCATTAACTTGAGCTCTTTATAATTCATTGTTGGATTAAATTTGATGGAGAATAATCATATGACTTTTGAAGTGACCTTGAGCTAAGGAGGGTTTATATGACCGGTATGTGGGCAATGGCTTTTGCTTCTATGCAGGAGAAAGATTTGAAATTGTCCGAATTAGAGTCTGAGAATCGAAAGATGAAGGTTGAACTCGAGGAATATAGAACCGAAGCAACTCATTTGAAAAATCAACAAGCAACTATAAGAAGACTTGAAGAGCGCACCCGTCAGCTAGAACAGCAGGTTAGCATCGCTTGCAGTGGTTGTGAGTTCATTCCACCTCCTGCTTTTTACTGATACACGAGCGCGCGCACACACACACACATACACGTAAATGTGTTATTGACATACGGAAGTCTGAAATGGCTATAATTGTCATCATTAATACTATGGGGATGGGCAAATAACATGAGCTCTTAGTATTTCAAAACGTGAGAAACATCTAAGACAAATCAGCAGTAACGTATTTACGTATCAGGATTCTTATAAATTCGATGCTTGAATCTTGATCATTTAATCCTTTATGCTTTTCACCTCTTCCTTCTTCAGACGTTGTATAAAGGATCACCTAATTTGTAATTTCAAGTGGACAGAACCCTTGTTTGAGGCAACAACAAGAGGGCTGTCAAACGTAATAGTGTGTTTGAGTCCAAATGATGGACACATCAAGTAAACAAAGCTGGAGGTCCTTTATCCAACTTTCCTAGTTTCGTAGAGTAACATTGGAGAATGGAAAATAACCTCTCAGGTTCTTGTCTTCAATCAAATCAGCAACCATTTATTGCTAGAGAAATTAAACTTTTTCAATTAATCATGCCACAAGTGATGCAGACATTATTAGGCTTCCGGTTGGTCGATTTTTATACAAGTGGCATTTTTGGACCGATAATTACGAGGTTCAGTGACTAAGTTGATTACTAGGTAGAAGAGACATTGCTATTTGCCATTCTGCGCTTTGTTTTTCACTGTTTAGAGATCACTCTTGCTTTAGTTCTCTTTTATGTAAAATAGTTGCATGGACATCTAAATGGATACAAAAAAGTGGCAAGTAAAAGTTAAGTTCTGACTCAAGCACGGTGAAGTTTCTTGGGCGTGCCTTTTTTATGTCAACTTTTGGGGTCATAGACCATGTCTTGAGTAAACGCGAAGTCATTTACGACAACTCAGCCTCATATTTCTAAGCTGCATTCTTCCAGTGGTATGCTACTATGCTTGTCCCAAGCTTTGGCATGACAATATGTAGCCCTTGAGGCATTAACCCGTCTGCTTGTCTGAAGACATGTACTAATAAAGACTAGTTCAAATCCTTACCACATCTGCCATTATTGATGGCCAAATATCTCTTGGAGTCCTAGATCATCTTGTCTCCTCTTGCTTGGTCACTTCTACCTTTTACTAGTATCTGTCTGTTTTGCTGGCTAGATCTTGGTTGTTTCTTCATTTTTCCTGATTAAATTTCGCCTTTGTAAGAGACAGTTCTTACTTGAATGTGTTAATGTAATGTTTTTTAAGTTCATTATTATGATTATGATTTTTCTGTATATGTTCCCTGTGGCACTACTTTGTATAGCGTGGCCTTACAATTTCTTTTGCATTCAGTATTATCAATTTTTATTCCACTGAACTGGTATGGGAGAAATTTCATTTTTAGGTGATTACATTGTTAGCAGTTGACATCTTGAAAGTTGTAATTGTAGTGATGGTTATATTATCTGTTTGTGAATATCATTTTATTTTGTATTCTATGGTGTCAGATGGAAGAAAAAGTGAAGGAAGTTGTGGAAATAAAGCAACGCAGTTTGGCAGAGGAGAATCAGAAAACACTTGAGGTGTTGAAAGAAAGGTACCATCTTTATTGTGCCATGGAAAGAATTACCTTTTTATTGCAGCTTCTAACCTGTTTTGTGGAGTAGAACTTGTTTGTTATTAGTTTCTATTTTTGAAAATTGATATCAAGAACGAACTCAACCAAGAAAAAGATATTAACCAAAAAAAAGATCAACCAACAGGCTAGATTTATTTTCTAACAGTTGCATCACTAACAGAACTTAACAAGGAGTAGATTGCTATCAAAGTTAGTGTCATATCTAAGTTTAATCTGACCTAAAAGCTTTCGCTGTAAAGAATTCGCCAAACAATGGCATATAGGCTTTAGCATTATTCATGATATTTTTTGCAAGCATCAATAACAATCACAAGAATATTTCTCTCTGTTATGCAGGGAGCAATTGTTGCAGGATCAACTACGACAAGCTCAAGATAGTGTTTCCAATATGCAGAAATTGCATGAACTTGCACAAAGCCAGCTGTTTGAATACCGAGCCCAGTCTGGTCCATAGCTTTTAAAAGTTTCCTTGATTTTATTTTAATGTTGTGTTATATTAGCTTGTCACATTGATCTTCCATCCTAATGCAAGTGTTGTGAGATTTCTTTTAGTGGTCATATATAACTCATTTTTTCCAAACAAATTTCAGAGGAAGATAGAGCGGCAAAGCAATCGGAGGTCAATCTTCTAATGGATGAAGTTGAACGGGCTCAAACTCGCCTTCTAAGTCTTGAGAGAGAGAAGGTAAGGAACATAACATGTATGCTGAGGTAGAAGGGCTGCATGGCATCTAATTTTCTCTAAGGTACTTGATAGAAGGATTACTATATAGGTTTCTTTGCATCTGTTAATCTTACTGTATTTTTGTGTGAATATCTTTTAATAAGCACCTTATGTACTTAAAGAAACCCAAGTGGGTGAAGCTCATGTACACTAGATGTATACGGAGAAGAAACAGCAAACCTAACCCCAAAGGAAAAGTCCTGTGCAACCCAAAAACCCAACCTCCCCTCCTAACATGGCATGAGATTGCCTAAGCTAAGTCACAGCCCCGATACAAAGTCATCAACAAAATTTAAAAAAGCCATAGTCAAAGAAGGAAGTCCACAATCCACAGAAACAGGCATGCAAACAATGCACAGGCATCTCCACTCCATCAAAAGTAGGTTTATCTCATTCTATTCGATCTGTAGGCGCCATAACGGCACCATCCTACATCCACTGCACCGTCCTAGGGATTCCACTCCATTAGTAGGTGAGATTTTTCTTAATATTTTACTTCTTTTCCTTGCCATAGTTGTAGATGTATTAAATTACTTGTCAAGGAAAAAAGTTAAAGCAGTTAGTAATTGCCTCAAGAATAAGCTGAATTCTGTGCAGGGAGTCCTTCGTTCTCAGTTACAGTCGGCAAATGAAGAGAATGGAGATAGGAGAAGGTAATTTTTTTGGGAGGAATTTATGTGCTACGAACTTGTCTAGAAGAAAGTGTCTTTATCTTGCTGGTTCCAAGAGTAACCATTCAGACTGTTTGGGGAAAAAAATTTGCAAGTATGTCATTTGCAGTGACCACATGGTTCTGCAAGACTGGATCTGATCGCAACAACTCGTGCTTATGGGATTTAACTAGAGAAACAACCTACATATCATTCGATTTAGAACCTGGCCGTTCGATTTAATAATCGCTTTTAAATTTCGGATACGTATAACATATTCAAGAAATGCAACTTTTTGGTGTTGCATATTTTCTTGGATGATAACTGCTTAATTTTCTGTTGGCATCTTTGGCTGGAAAAAAATAATCGCCATTTTGAAGGTTGAACGAGTCACTTTGAGGTGTATCTGCACATTAAAGATATGTTTCTCTGAATGGATTTCTTGGCTTGTTGAGTTTTCTAGGAGCTTTTTTTTTTTCTTTTTTTGCTTCTGAGTAGAGGGTTTCTCTTTTTTCCTTCCTCATCGTATACTTCTTGTGTGCTTGCATTTGGCCCCTTTTGGCCTTGACTATCTAATAGCGTCTTACTTAGGGGAAAAACTTGTACTAATAAGTTTAGTTTTGCCTTGCCGCGTGCGTGATCGGTTGAGTTATGCGTGTGGCCTTACAGTTCATTTGTCTGGTTGTAGTGAGGACATGGATCCAAATAGCATCCTTGAGAATTCATTGAGCGCCAAGGAAAAGGTTATCTCTGAACTAAACATGGAACTTCACAGTGTTGAAAGCACCTTATCAAACGAGCGAGAACAGCACATCAACGAAATCAAGAAGTTGAATGCATTGTTGAATGAAAAGGTAAAATGTATTATCCTTGCAGTGCTAGTTCATTGTTTACAAGAAATACGTTTCTGAGTAACCATATGAAGGCATGAATAAATACTGATCCTGTTATTGCTCAAAGAATAGAAAGTCATGAAATTTGTCCATCTGATGTGAAGTGCCATGTTATATTCCTTTCGTGAGGTATGCCACTGTGTTGCATGATTATTTTTCCTGGCTCCTGCTCTAGCTTCAGCTGTTGGCTAGATTAAACCGAAATTTGAGCTTTTTTACCTTTATCCTTTTTCATTTAAAGAATTACAGTCATTTCTTTAGGTATTATCTTTTCTCATATTTTTTTTGGGGGGTTCTCTTTAGTTGTGTCAACAGGCCATTTGTCATATCCAACATACATAAAATGGAACAAGGGCTATGGCAGGAGTGCCCTGGCCGATTCCTTGTTTTCTGTGAATGCTCCTGTCAGAATTTCTATGTTTCTGTTTGCCATTGGTCACTACCCACCACTGTCACCACCGGCATGACACTGCTGCTACCTATCAATTGCCATTAAAATCATCAGTCACTACCTATCATCACCCCCAAAATTACCACTCCAACATCACCACAGCTAACATCACTGCAACCACCAACACCACCATCCTTCCTCACCGCCATCAGCATCATCATCACCATACAACCTATCAACTGCACCAATTATTCCTCCACTAATCAAATGGAGTTTCATTTTTCAAGCTAGTGATCAGTTTATCTGTATATCTATCCAAATTCTGATTGATTAGAGAATTGCATCGCTGATAATTACCACAAATTTCGGTATTTAGTGTGAACTAATGGTTTCTTAATAACCTGATTTCCTATTTAGTCTGCACCACTTCCTTGGATTCATTAAGGTTTATCCGATCATTTTTATTTCAATGTGGCTTAAGAGGGAGGGAGGGAGGGAGCAATGTTTAATAGTTCAGTCCACATGATAGCATCTTACTGTTATAACAAGAGATGCCACTCTTGGTTTAAATGGTGATCCGTAATGAGATGTCGCTTCACGAAAAGTGAGAAGTTGCCCCAATTAATTCAATAGTTGCATTTTTTTGTCGCTAAAGATACACCATATAACTATTCAGAATGTGGGATTAGGAATTTAGCATCAAGTGTGTAGATTTAGGTAAAAATACATTTTATAGCTACTTAGAGTGACTATGGGGGTTATGTAATTAGGGTGTAGATTTTGCCATCTTTATAACTATTGCCCGAGGTGCAATAAAAATTACTCATGATGACCGACTGTCTTTATGACATATATTAGTGCAAGAAATGCTATACCCATTTTCTAATCAGAAAAAAAGGTAATACATCTTTACAGATTTGGAAACTGAGTAGTCCGTAGAAACTTGAGCCTATTGTGAATGTGGTGTTAAAATTGCGAAAAACCGTTCGGTGCTCCCAAATCACCTATAAGGATTTATGTACTCAATGACTGCAGGCTTCTAACCTTTAAAGTCAAATAATAATAATAATAAGTATAATACCGCTGACCAGATATCTTAAGAGGAATTGACCTAAGATTGATGGAGTCTCATCTGCTTTATTGAAGAGGAAAGAAAAACTCCTAAATTGGATACTACCAGCACTGTAAAATTCTTAGCCATGTCCAAATTTGCATGAGATTGGATTAGCCATTAAGTTCATAACAAAATTTGCCTCTTTTTCCTTTTTTTGTTGTGTCAAATGATAGAAAGAACTCATAACATAAATCAACGAACACCCATGTTTAACTCATAACAAAATTTGCCCCTGTCAGGATAGCTTCTTTATTCTATTTCACAGCTTTAATGTTTAAGTTTGTCTATTAGATGCGTTTTTATTGTGATACACTTCTTTAATCTGCAGGATTTCGCTCTTGAGGAGATCAAGAAAGAGCTTCAGGCAAGGCCAACAGCGAAGTTAGTTGATGACCTTCGGAAAAAAGTTAAGATTATGCAGGTGATTGTTAATATACTGTGACTAAACTTAAAGTTGCTTCTTATTTTCTCTTCAGCTTCAAGTGTCGAACAGAATTTTATCAAATTCTCTCACAATCACTATCAGGTTTTAGCTGCATGAAAAGAAGTATCTAACAGACTGTGATAAGTGCATGGAAGATCTTAATTTAGCATCGATTTAACTTGGTTTGAGTACAAAACCTTATTAGTCATCTTTAAGTTAGGTGAAAAGCCTCTCCCAAATGAGCTGGAGAAACCTGCTTCTCTCACCGCCTTTTTCTTCTCTTTCTCACTCTCTTTCTTCAGTTTTGAGAGTTGTTTAGGCCTGGTTCGGAGAGGGCCTCTCGTTTGAGAACTGGAGGTCCTTTCTTTGCAGTTCTTATGGAAGATCTTGCTCAGGTTGTGGATAAGAGGGAAGTTGCTTGATTTATGTTCAACCCAGGAAATTCGATATGTAAAATACAATGTTCTCTTGTTTCCCATCAAAGCTAATGATTTCCTAGTTCTGCTACTTCAATTCAAAAGTTAAGAATTATATTGTTTAGGAACCTACATTTTTTCCACTCAAGAAATTTACAGACTCAACTTCGATATGGTCAAATGATGTTACAGGCAATCGTGATGGAGTTATGAAGAAATATTCCGTGCTTGCTGAGTTTTTGGAATGGAATAAAAATGTTTTGTTTTTGCCATTAGTAGCATAGTAAAGGTTAGCCGTTAGCCGTTAGCCAGAGGCTTAAGTTTCTTACTTGTTATGATCTCTGCTTTGAGATTTTTCAGTTATTATAAAATGTGACAGAGAGATTGTTCTTACTATTTTTTAGGTCATATTTTAAGTTCATGTTCTTTATATCATCTTGATCTTGGATTCCTTTTCTGGACGTGAATGGCCTGCTCCGCCCATTTCTTTTTGAAACTGATCCTGTCTTACCATTGGAAATCACGATATGTACTTATTTTCTTGCATTTGGGATGGTAGTCCATCATTCTTTACATAGGTATGAACTTGTGTTTAACTTTGGGTGCTACATCTGTAGGCAGTGGGTTATAATTCAATTGAAGCTGAAGACTGGGAAGTAGCTACTAGTGGGGAAGAGATGAGCAAACTTGAGTCTTTACTTCTTGATAAGAACCGTAAAATGGAACACGAACTCACGCAGTTAAAGGTACGAAATTCATGCATTACTTTCTTGCTCTTGA